>JAURVB010012574.1:0-207594 GCA_033002965.1 Piper betle | reverse complement strand
GTGAGTTGGGTTTCTAAATTGCAAAAGATAGTTGCTCTATCTTCAACTGAGGCTGAATATGTGGCTGCTACAGAAGCTAGCAAGGAATATATTTGGATTAAAATTTTAATGAATGAGTTAGGTTTTAATGGGGTTGATTGCAGGTTGTACAATGATAGTCAAAGTGTAATCCATTTAGCCAAGAACTCGACATTTTATTCTAGGACCAAACATATTCGGTTAAGGTATCATTTTATCAGATCTTTGTTAGAAGAACGTAAATTGAAGTTGGAAAAGATAGATGGAAAAAATAATCTGGCGGATATGTTGACTATACCGGTGGATGGAAAAAGTTGAGTTTTTGCTCAACTTTGGTGGACTCATGCAACGAATAAGTGGAAGAAGAGTTTGGACTGGTGTGTTCCAATCGGACTCCAAGTGGGAGATTGTTAATATGTGTAATTGTATTAATGATATGTAGCCCATTGTCATACTCGGAATACTAAAGAAATCTCAGAATATTAACAGAGGTGGCTATTAGTTGTTCCATGGAGATTGAAGGGTCTCAAAGCTTCTCTATAAATTGAGCTTCATTTGCCTCATTCTTAGGGGGCAAGACAAGTAGAGGGCAAGGCAAGTAGAAGGCAAGACGAGCAAAAGAAAAGACAAGAAAAAGAGAGATAGAGAGAGATATAGTGATAAAATAAGAGGGAAAAATATCCACAAGTTTATCTTATACGGAGTATTAAGAGAGAATGAGATCCTGTAATCTCAATAGTATAAGGTTCGTGAGTAATCTTCTTGTACATCTCTTTATATATTTGATGACTGTAATCTTTGGTTGAAGTAGTGAATTGTTCGTTGTTGCCCGTGGTTTTTGACTCTCGATTGAATGAGGGTTTTCCATGTTAAATCTCTACCCTTTTGTGGTTTTGTTTTATCTTATTTTTTAGGTCTTATTTTCCCATTTTTATTGTTCGTTGTGGTTGATCTCCAATTTTGGGGATTTTTCTCTATAGACATGGAGTCTATCAAGATTCTACTAACTATAATTATAAACAAAAAAATTAACACCGTTTGTAAGGAAATAATTTACACTCACCTACAATAAAAGGATTATGCTAATATAGCAGTAAAAAATTACTTGAAAACACTTAGAAAAGTGTATTGAAAAGAATTTACTTGGCTAAAAGGGAAGGTGAGTTTCATACTTTGTGAAGAAGGGTGAAATGGGGGATGTGGAAAGTGAGGAAATGCATATCGAACCGTGTTTTGAAGGAAGGTGAGGTAGGTTTTTTATCAGATAATAAGAAACCACTTTCTTCACTTTCTTTTCTCACCCTTACCTCACCGTCTCAAATGAGTTTTGTACAGTCATGATTTAACCTAAAATTGGTGTCAAGGGAAAATAAAATTGTTTGAATTAAATAATTCTTTAATTGGTGATTTATGAAGGAACGACCCATGATAATTATTTTAAATATTGTGAAACTTTGGAGAAATAATTCATATTAGTCAAATTTGGAAGAATGAAGTTTTCGTTGAGAAAAGTTGGAAATATAGCTGAACGTTGTAGCAATCTTAGATAAGGCTACTTATTTATAGATTTTTCATTGGACACAACTAATTTTCAATTATTTACAGATTTATCATTAGATACAACCAACTTGATTTATTAGAAATTTTTTGATAAATTTTAAAAAATTAAAATAAAATCTTAAATATAATTTAAAATCTTTCCAAAAGTCGGATCTACACATAGAGATATCAAGTATAAAATAATATTCTTGGACATCACCTAATAATTAGCCACACCATATATTCTCTATAAATAAAGCTTTTCATTTCATTTTTCACTCACAAAGTGGAAACTCTCTAAGAAGTTAGACTAAAAATTGGTGGACTTTGAGAGAAAACTGAAATAAGGTCTGTCATCCAAATCATTGGAGTATTTTTTAGATTAGTTAAGCCAAAAGGCTAGCCTAGTCTGATTAAGGCCATGTGCTCGTCTGGAGCCTAGTCTGATTAAGGCCATGTGCTCGTCTGGCTTGGTCCAGCCTCTTTGGTAGCCCAATTTGGTTGAGTCCATGTGCTCGCTCGGCTCGGTCTAACCTCTTTTCTAACCTAATCTGGTCGAGTTCATGTGCTTGTCTGACTCAGTTCAATCTTTTTCCTAGCCTATTCTAGTTGAGTCAATGCACTCGCTCGGCTCAATTTAGTCCCCTTGCTAGCCTAGTCCAGTCCTAGTCTGGTTTAGTCCATGTGCTTGCCTGGTTCCGTCTAGGCCTTTTGCTAGCCCAGTCTGGTTAAGTTCATGTGCTCCCCCAACTTAGTTCAGTCTCTTCATTAACCTCGTTTGGTTGAGTCCATGCACTTGTCTGGCTCGGTTCAGCCCATGTTGAGTTCATGTGTTCGCCTAACCCAGTTCAATTGGCTTAGTTGAGTTAGAGACTCACTTCGCCTTGCTGATTAAAATCGTTGATTCAAGACTGTTAACTTGGTTAGTTAGTTTAATTCTAATTTGAATAGCCAGAATTGGTCAAACAATTTTTTGTGTGCTTATTGATCAAGTCCATATTTTTTAAAGAGAGTATTTAGACCGAATTAGTACACACTACGTGTATCACAAGTGACAAATATTCCTTTAAGTAACTATATTTGCGAAATGGCAATTATTGTCAAGTGATAGATTTGAAGCTTAAAACCTCATAGTGCAATGGAGTGAAGGAAAGATCTTTATAATTAATTGAAGGTTTCTTTGTAAACTTTTGTAAAGCACTTCTTAATGAAAAGTTAAATTTGTGTCATTTTTCAATGCAAATTTGGTATTTAGTAGCTAATTTAATTGCGATATTTTTTAGTAACAAGTGAGCTTTGGTGTAACCCCAAACTCTAGTATTTTATTGTGTAAGCCCTCAATGAGTGAGGCAGTAACCCCTATTTTTATTTTTTGAGTTTGTGCAAAAGGCTAAACGCGCACCACAATTTTGCGCAAACACATTTCTAAATATGAACTCAAATGAATTGATGGTAAGGACGTGAGTTTTAGACTAAGAATTTAAGTTTTGTTAAAAGTGTGGGATAAAGGAAAAGATGGTGGTTAATGTGTGTGGGGCCAGAAGTTGAGGAAGGTGGTTTGGTAAAGGTGGTGATTTTTTTTGCATAATAACTTTTTTACGCATGTTTAAGTTGTTTTCTACCATTTTAGTAAGTTGATTCTTTTATTTTATTGTAAATGAGTTTATGAATAATAATATAGATTAGAAAAAATATGAACTTAAGTGACGTGAAGGTCAGGAGGGTAAATAAGGCCTTTCTATATTTCTTAAGGGAGTTTGTGAATACTAATTTTGGTAAAGAGATAATGGGGAGACAAGTTTTTGGGTGAAGTGAAGTAGGAGGGTTTAGGGAGGGTAAGTGTCGGGAGGGAGAAGAATACCCTCAATGGCAGTTTTGTAAATAAGTATTGACTCGATTCCTATTCGAGTCAAAATAAGAACTAGTTCGTAATAAATTTTAAAAAATCTAGAAAAATATGGAAAAATTCCATAAAATAAAACAAACACAACAACATCCAAATGGCATGCTCTATAACTAATAACCCACCCGAATATAATCCAACGCGTCCTAACGCGTTATTCGGCCTAAAACTATTTTTCCGATCAAACATATAAAAAGAAAAAATACTACATACTTTCATATATTCTGATAACTCATATCTCACCATCTTCTCGACGTTATCATCATATATTCAGGTACACCTGACTCTCATCGCTCATAACTCACGGTTGGCCTCAACTCAACACGCGGTTCATGAAACTGACTCGACTTGAACCAACGGTTGAACCGACTGGTTCGGTAACATAAAACCCTAACTCGAGTCACGGATTTTACAATTATTGTAATGAAACTTGGTAAAATTAGGGATGAGTTTATGAACAACAACTTGAATTAGATGAGGTAAGAACTTAGGTGAAGTGAAGGTGGAGGAGGAAGGTGAAGAATGTGGATTTCTTAATGTGTGGCGGAGAAAGGTTAGTTATAGTGAGAAATGTGAGTTTTTTTCTATATTATAATTTTGTATGTGTTTTCGAGTGTTTTTTTATTGTTTTAGTAATCAAGTTTTTTAAAACTAGTGAGTTTATAAGTAGGAACTTAGGTGAAATGAAGGAGGGAGGAAGGTAAAGGTAGACTTATTAATGTACTTAAGTGGTTTTTGGGTGAGGTGATGGTGGAGAAGTAGCTTTTGAACAATATAGTAGGTTGAGGTAAAGGAGGGAACGAAAATAAAGGACACAAGTTGTTTATAGCTTTTAATAAGTTAATGAGTAAGAATTCAAATGAGGAGGTGGAGGCGAGGAAGGTGGAAGGCGGGAAGATGGATTAAGATTAAGGTTTTCCCACTATAATTGAACTCGATGAAAAAGGGGAGACAAGTTTATGACCAAAAACTTAGAGCACCATTTTACATTCATCTCAACGAAGTGGTGCTCTTTCTCATTTTACCACATTTTATCCGGTCAAGCACCCCTTTGCCAATTCACCGGCTACCACCGCCCAAGACACCGGCGATGGCGAGCGGCTTCACACCAGCCGTGGAGCAGCAATTGGTCAAAGACGTCAAGTACCTCCACCAATTGTGGTGGCAAGGCCCTCCCTCAAGACCCAACCAAACCAGTCGCCCCTGACCCTGATTGGCCCTGCAATCCGCCGCCACCATATTGGACACGATCAAGACCTCTGCTTGCATCTAGGCGGTCTAGTTTCACCCCTTCCCCGTTTCTTTTTGATTGCCCCGTCGGATTCTATTGCCCCCAGCCCCGCCCTGCCCCCTTGGCTTGGTCCTCGCCCCGGCCCTGCTCGTAGTTGCAGTAACCCATCGCCCCAGCTCGTTGTTGCGGCAGCCCCCTTGGCTCCCCCCACCCCTGGGCCGCCACCATTCACCCCCGCCTTGCCTGCAACTGCGGGCCCCCCTCCCTCACCCCCCTCTAATGCAGGATCAAGTTAAATTTTTACTACGAAATAATTTTTAAAAAATAAAATAATTTCATAATAAAAATTTAACTCGGTCTCGACTCAAGTTAATATTACAAAATAAATTTAACAAAAAATAAAATAATTTTGTAATAAAAATGTGACTCGGCCCCTCCCATACAGGATCAAGTGAAGTTTTATTACGAAATTATTTTAAAAAAATTATTTCGTAAAGTTTTTATTATGTTTTGAGCCCGACTCAAGTTACAAAATATTTTTTAAATAAAACAGAATAAAATATTGACTCGAATTAATTTTTAAAATTTAACTCAATTCTAACTCGAGTCAAGTTTTTATTACGAAACTACCCTCCCTTGTTTCTTCACACCCCCCCCCTCTATGCATTGTTGCGCCACCCACTATCGGCAACCTCGCCGCTGGCCACTCGCTGACCAACACTGTCATCGCATCGCCTACGCGGTGTTGGGGCGGTGCGGTATTGCAACTGCAGGCGAGATCGGGCCGGGGATGGGGACGAGGCCTGGAGGGCCGGGCAGGGCGGTGCCAGGGGGTGGCGGAATCTAGCGGGCAGGGGCAGTCAAAAGAAATGGGGGAGGGGGGAGGAAAAACGAGATCTTGTTCTTAGCCGTTAGATTTTAATCCAACGGCCCAAAAGGAAATATATCCAACGGCCCAAAAGGAAATATGCTGCATACTCCACCAAATCACGGCAGCGCATTGCAGAACTCCAATATATATATATATATATAAAAGAAGGCTTAGGTGCACCCAAGGCAAAAAAAATTTTCTGCCCCACACTTTGATTTAGGCCATCCTATTACAAGGATGGCTCATATCCATTGTTAACAAAAACTCATACCTCCCCCTAACGACGTCGGCGGCTGCCAAGCGGCCATGTTTGGTTGTGCCTAGACCAAATCCAACCGCTGTCGGGCAGCAGCCAAATCCTATCGTGCAACAAAAAAATGTTGTGGTGGTGGCTAGATTTGGCCGTTGTTGGCCAGGTCCGATCACGGGCGGCCTTCTAGCCGGCCACTGGCCATAGGGGATTGAGGTAGAGCAGGGAGGGATGGTGGCCGTGGTCGGACGGCCGGGTTAAGGGGGAGCAAGGATGGTTAGCGGCCACGGCGGGGGAGGGGGGAGCAGGGTAGAGGAGGGGCGGCAAGGTTAGGGGGAGCAGGGAGGGGTGGCGGTTGTGGCAGAACGGCGGGGTCGAAAGGGAGCAGTGAGAGGTGGCAGCCATGAAGAGGGAGTGGGGAACAGGGTAAAAGATAGGTGGCAGGGTCGAGGGGGAGTGGGGAGGGGTGGTGGCCAGAAATGGCCTCTAACCACAACTGGCCGGGCAGGGGAGGGGGCAGCTAGAAATGGACGTTAAGTATAGCACCATTTCCACTGCATTAGTGGACCCAAGTGGATTAGGGCACCGCGTTAGCACCAAGGCCATCCGGCCTACCTAGAAAGAAATGCTCTCGGCTATAAAAGCCTTAAACGATGAAACCCGAAGCTTCCCCGACCGAATCTTTCCATTCGCGACCCTCAAACTCTCCGGCGAGAAGATCACCGGCGATTTGTCCCTCACCAACCAATCTCACGCGAAAGCCGATGGCCGGAGTCGGACCTCTGACGCAGGACTGGGAGCCGGTGGTCATCCGGAAGAAGGCCCCCACCGCCGCCGCTAAGAAGGACGACAAAGCCGTCAACGCCGCCCGCCGCTCCGGCGCCGAGATCGAAACCGTCAAGAAGTGTAATCAAGTCTACGCCTTTTTGTTTCTTTTATTTTTTAGGTCAGATTCTCGCTGTTGTTGTTTGCGCTTCGATCGTTCTTTCGGTGATTCGTGGAATTTTTTTGATGTTTGGTTAGGGTTAGGGTTAGGGTTTTGGGGATTAGTAATTGTATCGTGTTTGGATCATGTTCCTTGTATCTAAATAGGAATTATTTTAAATTGGGATTTTTTTGTGATGGATTGGATATAGTAGAGTTGTATGGGTTTTTTAGTGCTAAGTAACATTAAAAAATCCATTTATTAGTAGTTTTTGAATATTTATGGCTTGAATTTATGGGTTTTTCTGATTGTTGTGTGATCAGATAATGCTGCCACTAAATAACTAGATATGTGTAGTAAAATGATAAATTAAGTAAAATAATCAGAATTGATATTTTTGACCCACCCTTCAATATGAAACTTTTCAATAAGAAACTTTTATGTACTGAATATCTTTTTGTTCCCTGTTTTTGTGAATTAGAATTATAAGTTTGAGTCTTGAATTTGTGGGTGTTTCCGGTTGTGTGATCAGATAATGCTGCCACGAACAAAGCTGCATCGAGCAGCACTTCATTGAACACAAAGAAACTTGACGATGAAACTGACAATCTTACTCGTAAGTGTTGATTTGCCTTCTGTGTACATTTTTTTACAAATATTGTTTGCTGTTTTTTTGGTTGGTTTCTAGCTTATGAGAAGGTTGTGCAAAAGCTTTGTATGTCATTAATGATGAATGGTGAAAGCTTAGCGTTTTTCTCCTCGTTTAATGATCTCCTTCAGACATGTTTTTCTATAATTTGTTATTTTTGTCAATAATTATGAAAATGATGTAATTGTTAAAAAGTAAACAATATTGTGAATGCTCATGCGAATGCTTTAGTATGTTGTGAATGTTCATGCGAATGTTTTAGTATTACCTTTTCTCCTTGATGAGGTATTGAGTTTGCTTCCTTCCCTACCCTACACGCGTGTCTTATATGAGATAAACTGTTCATGTCGTTTAAATTTTTCTAGTGGCATTAACTTCATGAAATGTCATTGCTTACTATCATGGTTTTGTGCCATACAATATTTTGTATTATATAATTATTTGGAAGGAATTTTTCATTACGTAGTTAGATTTGTTAGGTCTGAATGACAAAACTTCTTTTAGTTCACTGATATGTAGACGTGTTTGAACTTAAGGTGCGATTATATGTTAGAAATATCTTTTGATTACTAAGATTAGATATCTTTGTCTGCCTCACTTATCACTTCCACAAACTGCAGATATTTTGTTAGTACTATTAGTTCCTTAGCTGTTTGTGGGCACCATTTTTGTCAAGTTTAAGTGATGAGTTGTGTAATGTATTTTTTAAAGACAATTGTTATGTGTCCTCGGAAAGTGACATTTAATTTAGACGATGTTGCTTGATTTTAATAGATGAGCGAGTTTCTACAGAGTTAAAGAAAAACATTATGCAGGCTCGAATGGATAAGAAACTCACACAGGCTCAACTCGCGCAGGTTTGTTTATGACCTTTGTTGTGGCGTGTGTACTTTTTGTATGTCTAACGTGTCATCGTCTAAAATTATTTTTGTGCCTCTTTTAGTTGATCAATGAGAAGCCACAAGTTATTCAGGAATACGAGTCTGGGAAAGCAATTCCAAACCAGCAGGTAATAAACAAACTGGAGAGGGTTCTGGGCGCGAAGCTGCGAGGGAAAAAATAATGCAGTTAAGTGGAAAGCTTATATTTAGTGTATGTTGCAAGGAAAAGTTTACTGTAGCTTTTATCCACGTAAACCTGGTGTTTACCGGAGTGACTTTTTGTGGTTTGTTGATGGATTGGATTTGTGTCCAACATAGTCTGTACTTCTCCATTATGTTGCACATACCTCTTTGTGAATGTTTAAGTCTGTGACCATCGACATTCGATCTTAGTTCATCGTGTGTCAATGTTACAACAATAAGGAAGATGCTTAGGGATTAATGGGGATGTGCATATGTATACTGAATCTATATGCTCCAGCAGCAGGGATATCTTCGTGGTTATCACCGAGAGAACCATCATGAGCCATATGTACCAAGTAGGCGCGGTCCTTTTTATGCCTAATTTTTGAAAACCGGCGTTTCTGTGTTTGCCATCTTTAACCTGTAAATTGCGACCCTTCGTCGAGCTTTACTGACCATACTCCGAATTCTCCATCCTTTAACATAACATCCAATCCGGTCGTAATATTTCGTATCGTGAATCTCGAGGGAATAATATTTTTGTGGAGGATGGGATCCTGGCTTTGGATAATTCAACCCATCCAAACACCTGTTTTCAAGTACGTCGCGGGGTTTTAACTCTTTTGTTTGATAGTTGGATTGTCAGAGGTCGGGGACCTACGGCGACGGTAACAAAAGAATGAACCCACGCTAGTATTGGCCATCACAGCCCAGAAGTAAACGGCCATGGCTTCCCTCTACCTGTGCCAACGGACCTTCCTCCTCGCCATAATCCTTCCCTCCATTGCTGCCATTTCAATGGCGACGTCCATGCCAACAACCATGGCAGCAGTCTATAAAAAAGACGACCAGGACACTCTACTCCTCGTCAAACATCCCTTCGGCAACCCCTCCTACCTCTCCTCTTGGGACGTCGACATGACCGACTGCTGCTCCGGCTGGGAAGGCGTCCAATGTACTTCCTGCCGGGTCACCAGGCTGGACGTCATCCCTTAGGCGTGAACGGCAGCATCCCTCCCGAAATCAGCAAACTCTCCTCCCTGCAATCCCTCAACTTGCTACACCTCCCAAACCTCCGAGGCCGCATCCCATCCTTAATTGAGCTCTCCAAGCTGGTCAAGCTCATCATCTCCCACACTCCCTCCCTTAGGCGGCAAGATCCAGTTCCTAACACTCTCCCACAACTACCTCATCGACAGCCTCCCCGACGACTTCCCCGACCAACTGCGGTTCCTCGTCATGCTCGACCTCTCTCATAATAGTCTGTACGGCGACGTCCCTGCTTCTTTCTCCAAATTTCAGTTCCTCTACAAGATCGTCGTCCGCCAACATTCTCTCGGGAGAGCTGCCTCACTTCTATTCGAAGTATTTGTGCGAGGTGGACGAGTCGGGTAAGCATGTGGGTGGGAACATTAGTTGGAATATTGGGTGCCGGTGCGAGGAATAAACTGGGAATCTTCAACATCTCTCGCAACTCCTTCAACTTCGACCTCTCGGCGGTGGTGTTCCCGACCTCCCTCTTCTATCTGGACCTCTCCCTCAACCTCATCTCCGGGACGATACCTGCCCAGCTGACACAGCTGAAAAACCTGCTCAAGTTCGATCTGAGCTTCAATTTTCTGGCGGGAAGATCTCGCAGGGAGGAAAAACTCCTTCGGCAAGTCGGCTTTCGAGCACAACCATTCCTCTGCAGCCCGGCGCTCGGCCCCTGTCTTGGAAGTCAGGCCGGCAAGTTAATATTGGATCCGGTGCAACCAAATATGGGTAGTGCAATGTTTGAAGGAGCTCAAGGACGAGCTTTTGAATGAATTCAGATGCTCTTCAGTAATACACTAGCTGCCTAGCAATCAAGATGTGGAGTATTTTGTGATCATATTTCATGCACATCTATACTATCGGCATTTACTTTTTTAATTTCCAAGTCTAAGACGTATATGCGTTTACTTTAAATAATAAAGGCTTTGCATGCCTTCTTACAAGATCATCTTACAAAATCATTTAAAAAAACCCAACTTAGGTTTTAATTGTCGTTGATTTAATTTAGTTAATAGATAGAATGAGAATATGCAAAATCAAGCTGTAAAGCTATTCAG
Source organism: Piper betle (assembly GCA_033002965.1). NCBI lineage: Eukaryota > Viridiplantae > Streptophyta > Magnoliopsida > Piperales > Piperaceae > Piper > Piper betle. The sequence continues at coordinate 197,051 of JAURVB010012574.1, read as the reverse complement.
TTAGTAAAATTTGTCTCAAGGCACAATGGGAATATTTGTTCAAAATAAATCATGCGTTCTTAATTAGATGTCGCGTCTCATTGTATCTTATAGCTAGCTGCCGCCTTGTTGTGTGGATGGTCTTGTAATACATAATTTTGACTCTAGATAAATTATTTATTAATAATCATTAAAGGTCTATTTAGTTATCTTAAAATTGCATCAAAGAAATATAAAATTTGAGGTAAAAAATTTCATCCTGTTTGGATATCTACAAAATAGGTTTTAATTTCAATCAAAGTAAATTTAAGTAAATATTTTACAAAGTAATATTTTTTATAAAAAATAATAAAAATTAATTGAAATTTTGATAGACACATTCACGGGGGAATTAGTGTTTTATTTTCACCTTATTTCAACTATCTAAATATATGAAAAAAAATTTAAAAATTTTCATGTCATTTCATTTCATTCTATTTTTATTTTCTATAATTTTTTTCATCTATACTATATTTATGTTAATCAAATCAACCCAAATAACAAAATTAATTTTTATAATTAGTTGTCCTTCATTGTTTGGGCCTTGTTAGCAGGAGGAAACAAAGGAAAACACTACAAAGATGCACGCTAAATGTAAGCGGTTGAGTAATTAGGAGGTTGAAGAGGGAGAGCCAATGAATGCATTATTGGATGTGGACATAAATATATATATGAATTTAAAATTATATCATTATTTAAGGTTGATCTAAATTTAATTAATCTATTAAAATTAAGGTTTATTGGGCATTAATATAAATATGAATTTAATTTGTAGATACTATTTTATAATTTCTCTTTTTAATGGGTTAAATAAAAATTATAAAATTAAAAGCTATAAATAGGGGGTTATAATCCCGAATTCATACATATAATTTTCGTTCTAACATCCCATAATTTAGAAAATTTGGTCGTAAAAACTAATATTGAATTTATAAGATCAAAATTCTAATTAATTTTTTTTATAGATTCAGATACATTTCTATTATTTAATTTTATTTCTTGATGATTTAATTTGATAAAGATTAATGTTTTATATTGATAATTTTATCGTCTGTATAATTTAATTAAAGATAAAATATACCTACAAGCATGCCTCTTATAAGTCGTAATAATCATACATCTTCGTAGATATTTGTTCTCCAAATGAGTCTTGGTGAGCCCTTTAATGAGGAGATAACTCGAGCGTTATCGTTAACTATTAAGTCCAAAATGTCATCTCTGTTATGGTGCTCTTAACTTTCGACTTGCCTAGCTTATAGACTAAGCAGCACTACAGCCATCGACGGGCGATGCCACTACACACATCCGGGGATTCATTGACGATTACACCATTGTGTTGGCCACAGAGAGCACCAGATTCTCTTGGTTCATGGCCAAGGAGGAAAAGAGCAAAGTCACTAGTGTACCCCAACAACTGGAACATCACCGGCAACCCAACACCTCCGCCGGCACCATCAACACCAATGCTGGTCACAGTGTTGCCTTCTGAACCCAAAGTTAATGCATACTAAGCTCGGTCAAGAAGGATACACAAGTGATCAAATTGTTGTACAACGCAGAGGTTATTGCCGGAAATTAGGACAATTGCCGACGAGTAATACATTTGAGGGGCGGTGGAGACGTGAAGTATCACAAGCCGGCCGTCTGAGATCTGCTTCGACAAGTCAAGCACCGGTGTCAAAACGTTTTTTACCAAAGACATGAAAACTCTATCGTCAACCCATTTGAGCATTTGTGGTTGCCACCAATTTGCTCGTACACACTAGCAGGTGGAATACTCGATGCATGACATCTACTGGCTAGAGTCAGCTAAGATGGAAACTTTTCATCTAGAGCCAGCGTTAATCATCTTCAAGTTTTACCTTCCTGTCGAGGGGAGGTGGCGGCGACCAAAGAAGGGCCTTAAACTCGGCGGTGGAGGGCTGAGAGAGGCCGCACCGGGGGTGCCGAAGCTCAAGAGGATGGTGACGAGCTTCTGGTTGAAGGAGTAAATTTCCAACGATAAGGCCATGATAGCATTATGATCGCTGTTGAAGAAGAAGATTGGGGAGTGGCCGGCGAGGGGAGTGTCAGCATCCACAGGGACATGGACATCCTAGTTAACGGAGGATGCGAAAGTTAACTATGTCTCGAGTCATCTAACTCCTCTTTTTGGAGGCTTGGAGAGCAACAGATGGAAGGGGGAGAATGGTGGCTATTATCCACCGCAGAGAAGGTCCGCCCGAGGCGATTTGGGCTCTTTGGATGACAGGAGTTAATTTCTCCCATTCTCTCGGTGCCTTCTCGACATCTCTCCTCTAAAATTAATAATGGCTTAGGAGGGAACAAAGGAGCGAGGGGGCTCATAAAAAATGCTCTCCAATTTTCTTCCTAGTTCCTTATAATTACACTCTTATACTTCTGTTCGTTATACTATTTATTTTATTCCATTAGAAACCGATGGAAGCTGTGAGAACCAAAAGCGAGAGGAGAGCTAGCACGTCTATAGTATTAATCAAAATTTTCTCGCCAATTCCCATCAGTCTGAGGCCTCTCCTTTTGCTCATGAAAATATTCTAATTTAGTCTTGTGAAATTAGTGCTTTATATGTTTTTGTCTTTATATATGAAAGGGAAACCTTCTAGGCTACTAATGTTTATCTTTGGTATCTGTACTAATCTCACAATAAAAAAAACGTTTCCCCATCCGTGATAAAAAAACTAATGTGGAAAAAATTACTGTGTTTGGTTAAAATTATAAAACACTATTTTCACTTTTTTTTAAAAAAAATTTCCTATTTTTTATAAAAAAAATGGTTGGAAATGTTTTTTTGTCACTATAAAAAACAAAAAATTTCCCCATTTTGTTGCAAACCACACAAATCTAGTATGAAAAAAACTAAGAAAACAAAAAAAATTCCCCCATTTTGTTGCAAACCACACAAATCTAGTATGAAAAAAACTAAGTATAATTCTAGACCATGCGAAACTTCACACGCCTCTTCACCCTTGAAAAAAAAAAAGCTTCTCAAACCAATTTATGAATGAATGAATGACTGAATGCTATACATCCCAAAACAACCCTGCATGCAATCCCGGATCCAATTTCCTTCAAGAGCTAACTGCTAAGCACCTCACTCACCACGTTGTCCAAGGACACCCCTTCGTGTTGCACCCCAGGAGAGCAACGTGTAAGTTGATCTCTTTGGACTCATCCGTCTTCCCTCCATAACACCGGCATAAAAAAACCAGCTCCCCTTTATTCAACAAGCACAACAAGTCCCATATTTAATTCTCAGCAAACACACTTGGTCTACCTTCCTCCCATTGTCTCAACCCGGCCGCCCGCAAATTCATGGATTCGATCACGCAAGAGAAGCTCGCCCGGTACCACTACCACCGCACCTTCCCCAACCAGTGCACCTCCATCCACGTCCACCACATCAACTCACCACTCCCCACTGTCTGGTCTCTAGTCCGGCAATTCCCCACCCCACAAGTCTACAAGCCCTTTGTCACCAGCTGCGCGATACTCGCCGGCGATGGCCACAGGTCGGGGAGCGTCCGGAAGGTGAGAGTCACCTCCGGGATGCCCGCCGGCTCTAGCATCGAGCGGCTGGACGTGTTGGACGAGGTGCAGCATGTTTTGAGGTTTAGCATCATCGGCGGGGATCACCGGCTGAAGAACTACCGGTCCACCGTGACGGTGCACGAGCCCGCCGGCCTGAGCGGCAGTGCGGTGGTGGTTGAGTCGTACGTCACCGACGTGCCGGCTGGGAACACCGTGGAGGAGACTTGCATTTTTGCTGATACGATAGTGAGGTGCAATTTGAGGTCTTTGGCTGATGCTGCGGAGAAGATTGGCTTCTAATTCTACGTTTGAGGTTTGATTCAGGAAAGGTTCGGATGTCTCCGAGAAGACGAGCGAATTCTTAAATCGAGTTACAGATTTTAATGCCTTTAACTGATTGAAGTGTTTAAGTGTTGCCGCTATTTCTAGTCCGGAAATTATTAAATAATACCCTTCATTCGCGTCTACAGGCTTATTATTTTGTCTGTACTTTATACGTGCTATTGGTGTTCGGTAATACTCCTCCACATGTCTGACATCATTTGTGGGAAAACTCGTCACTTTTCAAGATATTGATAAAACAAAAACTTGTTCTTGGGCCTAAAATCTGGCTGCGAATAAGAAGCAGAATGATGTCCCAGTTAACGACATGATCTCACTCTGACCCACGACCCACCAGTTAACGACATTCGAACTCACTCGTTCACTGGCAGGAGTCACTAGTTGTGAACAGCTCGTCCCCTTGCCGCTGGTGAGTTACCCGGTGTTAATACGGTTACTTAGCATGAAATGAACATAAAGCCAGCAGAATTTCCAGCTAGGAAAGCTTGTATTTGGCAATTCTATATTTTGGTCAAAAGAAGATAACCACAACTCTTTGTTTGCGATTATTATAACCTAGAAAAGTTTATCTCTAGCAATGCTATTTTTTGGTCATTAGAAGATAACTACAGCGATGATTATCAGCTACAAAATTTTGTCTCTGGCAATGCTATATTCAAGAGCCACAGACGAAGATGACCAAAATAAGAACCAGCCGCCAACCTTTCGGTAAATCCCTCTTAAGTGATTAGAGAAGGCTAGCTTACCGAACTCAGTTATTTATCTATTTTTTAAAAAATTTAGTTATAACGCTTTAGCTAAATCACTGGTTATTATGATGATTGCGCCATAACAAACACTGAATCCAATAATGAATGATGACGAGATTGCGCTATATTATTAGAATATGATGATTATTTATAAAAGGTTAAAAGTAAACACCACCCTAATTAACATAATCAACAAGGCAACATGTAATCAACAATCAGCACAATCATGAAATGGCTTGCAGTCACATTATGATCAGTGCTTTTCAAAACAATAATAAAACACAAATTTGTACCGAATATAGGAGGAAGAGGAACCCTCGACGCAAAGTTGTCTCATTTATCGTTATGCGCCACATTCTCCACCGCCCGAGCAGCATCGAGAGCCTTCTTCCTTTCGAGATCACGGTACGTGTTAATTGCCAAGGTGCACACAGCTGGGGATGAAAAAATCAATGCCACTGTCATTCAATCTGAGAAAAAAAACTGGTTTTGGGAAGAAGATGGAGTTGGGGGAAGATACCGCCGGCGCCGATGAAGGAGAATAACCGGACGAGCTTAATTCCGACTTCCTCGCCGGCCATGGCCACCGCCGTCGACGCTAAGTCTCGATTTCCCGATCGGCGATCCGCGCCGGCTCCGGAGGAGGTGATGATTCGTGGGGGGCACAATGGGTCGTCGGAGAAATTAGGCCCATCTACGTACCAAGAACTAGGCCCATCAGCTAGAGTGCTGCGAAGATAGGCCCACAAAATGGCCCATTTCCATGTGGTCTATGCCATTGTGTATATATAAAAAATTAAAAAATATATAGATTGATAATGTTAGACAATTTGACCACATTAATAATTTCTCTGTCAGAGTATAAAAATTTACAAAACCTATAAATATCCAAAATTTTTAAAAAAATTACCCGATGGTTAATTAAATGCTCCCCTAATTATTTATCCGGTTAGACATTCCAAAAAACAAAATAACGAAAATAAAATTCAGGAAATTATGGACGTACTTAGAATCTATCACGCACATTTCAAGCAAGAAGTATTTTATAAATAAATGGCTGCTCAAAATTTACCGAAAAATATGACTTAAAAAATAAATATGGCGTAAGCTGAGCATGCATATTATATATACACATTAGGAAGTTGTAATGAAAGAATCGATATAATGGTGCTTTCCTTACTATATATATTTGTTTTTTTATTGAACTCTTTGATATACATTTTTAATCATTTCAATGATGATGCATGAGATCTTCTACGCCACAAATGAGAGAGACATTTGTTTCCAAAAGTATAAATAAGGAACAGCTACTTGGCTAAGTTATGCAATATATATCAATCTCCACATGCATGGGAAATCCTCTCTTCTTCCTCCATCGGCGTCCTGCTGGCCTAGGACGTGGACCTTCCCAAATCTGATCGCCATTGTTCTTCCACCTGTGTACCTCGAAAGCCACTAATCCCCCCCTCTTCCACACATATTTTCCCTCCATATATACAATTTGTATCTTTTTTTCCCCAAGATCTGCTCTCTTTCAGCTTTTGTTTCTCCCCCCCCCCACGTAGTGACTCCTCCTGATGTCAGTCTTCTTTGCGTGTATATTCGTATATATTGATCAGATATGCATTGAAATATTGAACAAACCAAGTTTCCATAAGATGTACATTTCCACAGCCCAATCGCCACTCCCTCCTTCCATCTTAAATTCTACTTGCTTCTTTCCCACTGTCTTAGGCAGCGAGCTGGGAGGTCGAGGGGAGGAAGAAAATAGACTGATGGAGGCTACACAACATCACTTCACCTTGTTCTTCAACAACTGGATTGTCCAGCTTGAAGCAACCATCGGTGACCTTATCTCTGTTCCTAAAGAAGCATCCCATGAGCAAGAACACCGAGCTCTTATAGCCCGAGTGGTGGTTCTATACAGAACTTACTACACTGCCAAAGCAGACGCTGCCCACGGGACCGACGTCCTCTCCTTCTTCTCCCCTCCATGGCTGTCCTCTCTGGGGAGAGCCTACCTCTGGATCACCGGATGGAAGCCATCGTTGGCCTTTACCTTAGTGGACTCCTTCCGAAGAGGTGTGATGGGTGAGCAATCCGAATATCAGTTGGAAAAGTTAGAGGAGGTGAAGAGGAAGGCGAGGTCGGAGGAGGAGATGGTGGAGAGGCGGATGGAGAGGCTGCAGATGGATCTAGCCGGGAAGGGGGTGATGGGCCTGACAAGGGTGAGTAGCAGGGGAGAAGGTGATCTTCGGAAGGGATGATGGGTTCAGAATGAAGGAAGGCATGATAAAGGGGTTGTTGGAGGGGCTTGAGAGTGTGATGAGGTGCGGATGCTATCAGAATGAAGACTTTAGTTAACGTCATTGCCATACTAAGCCCAATCCAAGGTGTGCATTTCTTGACAAGTGCGGTCACCATGCAGATACAGATTATGAGGTGGGGAGTGGGTATCTCTGGTGGCTACAAACAAGGTTGATGGCCGGCATTTGCAGACTCTTTGTTCAAAGGTGTACTAGGGTATACTCAGATCGATACTAGTTGAAGAGGGAGGACAACATGTAGTGCAAATATGGTATATAATATGCTATGTAGCATGGCATTCCATGCTCTAATGTTGTGTAGGTTGTGTACTAGTGATGGGTTTCTATGAAGAGAGTAAGTAGGTAAGATCAATAAGAGCGAGGTGGCGAGAGTATGCATGGTACATTTTACGAAGTTACGCAATTGTATTCTAGAGCATCTACTCCAATAGGAGCTGTTCTTCCTCTTTTGATTTAAAATCCTACAACTAAAAATAAAATAAAACCCTACTGTGTATATATTTGAGCATACATACATCTCAAGTGCCTTATTAATGCCACTTATGTAGAACATAATTAGTATGGGACGTAGATGATAGAAAAAAATTAGTAAGAATTAATTGTTATACTAATGCATGCATGTGTCGAAGTAGTTGAATATATACATCATATTGATTAGTTTTTTAACTTGAAATTGATTGGTGCATGAACCAATCAGATCACTTTTTCCAGTTCTTTAGTTTTCTGCTCCAAATATTAGCTCGTTGCTAGCTATCAAGATCACAGTTCTCGCTTTCATTTCAACTATAATCCGTCTTATTACTTGCATCCCCTTAGCCGAAAGGAATCTCGTTGTTGTTCACTAAAAAAAGCAGATGTTTACGTCCCTGAGCATTTCCAATCATTTCTCTCCACCCAATATCACGGATCCAGCTGATTCTATGCTTTGACGAAACTTTGGTTAATTGGTTCCAATCCATCTTGATCAACAATTAAAATTTTAAAACATAATCATCTCATACTTAATATATTAGTAATTTCCTACCTTATACCGCCTATATGTATTGTCTGATCTCCTTTTTACGTCCTATCATTATATGTGAGTCGAAAAGATAGGGCTAAAAGATTAGAGGCGTTAATGGGAATATTTGGGCATGTTAGATGGAATTCAGAAAGTAAAGCTGGCATATATTGGATCTAGATCCGAAGCCAAACTTGCAAACATACTAAAAAGTGTTATATCAAGACTGAGTACTGTAGCCAAAGAATTCATGTATATATATGATACATTTTGATTGGCCAATCCAAAAGAATTATATTCTTGCAAATACCATGCACACAGCTACATCACTTTAAAGGTTGATGCAGTTGACGGAATTCATGGTTATCTTTTCCATCATGCATGCTTTTATTTGTAAACGTTAGCCATGAAGTCGTTTTCGGGTGCATAATATATATTATTGTACCTACGAAGACCATAATGTAGATGCGAAATTATTCTATCTTCCCAATTAATTGGTCATTATTGTCACTCTTGAATGAGCAGTTGACTTTAAGAAATGTACGTGCCGAAATCAAAGCATTGTCCAGTGTAGTCAATTACTAAATGTCAACTAATTAGCTTCTAGCCTTTTTTGTATCAAATTGTCGTCGATCTGAATTCTAATGTGGTCATTTTCGCTTTATAAGATAGGAAAGTTTGAGAACTAGTTTTGTTTTATATATAAGATTAGACTGTTTATCTAGCACTCTCTAAAGAATGCCTGTAATGCCCAGGAAAATCTAAATATTCTGCATATATATATATATATATATGTATGTGAAAATATTTCTGTACTTCAATGGAGGCAACTTGCCTGTATTGAAGTTTGGGGACAGCCCTTAGATCGTGATCCAACGGCTGTAATTCCTTCCCCCTCCTCTCTTCTCCTGTTTCTCGAAACCACCGGCCGGCGACTCCGCCGGCCTCCTGTCGCCTAGGGACGAACTCCACCGCAGCCCCCCACATGCCACCGCAGTCCCACCCCTTCCCCCACCAGCCAGGACGAGCTCCGTTGCAGCCCCCGCTCCCGCCTTGTCTAATCCGGCCCCTGCCCTGTTTCCCCTACCCCCTGCCGCCCGAGTCAAAATTACCCCGCACTGTCTCCCCAAGCCACTCCATTTCCCCCACCCGGGTGGGGGAGTGGCGGTTGCAACCAAAGGGGAGAACACCGCCACCCCCACCCTCTTCCCCCCCACCCCCCACCCCCCCACCCCCAGACCGCCACCCGTTTTGCCCTCGCCCCACTCCACCTCCCCCTGCCTCTGCCCCCCACTCACAGCCGCCACCCTACCCTCGAGATCCCCCCACCCACCCTAGTGGGCGACCGATGATGAGGTCGCCAGCGGTGGGGTGGGGCGGCAAAACAGAGGGGGAAGAACATGGGAGGGTAGTTTCATAATAAAAACTTGACTTGATCCCGACTCGAGTCAATATTACAAAATAAATTTAAAAAAATAAAATAATTTAATAATAAAAACTTAAATCGATTCAAACTCGAGGCAATATTATTATAAAAATTATTTTATTTTTATTATAAAAATAATTTTAATATCAGTCAATATCGTAGTCAAATTATTGACTTGAGTCAAAATCAGGTCAAGTTTTTCTTACAAAATTATTTTATTCTTTTAAACTTTAATTCATAATATTAACTAAAGCCACGATGGCATCAAATTTTTATTACGAAATTATTTTATTTTTTAAAATTAATTTCATAATATTGACTCTAGTTAGGATCGAGTTAAGTTTTTATTATGATTTTTTAAAAAAATTTGTAATATTGACTCAACTTAGGATCGAGTTAAGTTTTTATTATGATTTTTTTAATTTTTTTGTGATATTGACTCTAGTCATTATTAAGTTTTTATTTCGTAATATTGACTTGAGTCAGGATCGAGTCGATCCGGATTCGAGTCAATATTAAAACTAAATTAAAAAAATAAAATAATTTCATAATAAAAATTTGACTCTATCATAACTCAAGTCAATATTATAAAATAAATTTTAAAAAATTAAAATAATTTTGTAATAAAAATTTAATCCGAGGGGGAAGGGGGAGGGGGACTGCGGCGGCAAGTGGGGGGCCGCGGTGGAGTTTGTCCCGGGGCGGCGGGAGGCCGGCGAGGTCGCCGGCTGGTGGTCTCGAGAAACAGGAGAGGAGAGGAGGAGGGTGGGGGAGGAGGAAAGAATTTCAGTCATTAGATCACGATCCAATCGCTGTCCCCAAACTTCACAGGCAAGTTGCCTATGCTAAAGCACGAAAATTTTACCCTTATATATATATATATATATATATATATATATATATAATATCCCAACAACTTGAAAATAATATGGTGTTTCATAATTTATTCTTTGTAATATTCTCTGGCAATTTTGAATCAAGATAAGCAACAGAAGTTGAACAGGGGAGTGCACTACGCACTAGCTAGCTGTTGTAGTTTCCGATGCATGCGCATGCAGGCATGCATGTTGTGTTCGCTATTGTGTGCAATGTAAAAGGAGGTTATCAGACCGAGGAAATTAGACATCTATTTATGGGTAACTAACTATTTTTCTTGGATAGGTTTTTCTTTTTCTTTCTTTTTTCTGCATTGTATTTGTATAGGTTGCAATGTGGAGAATAATGTCCCCCAATTAGCTTTTATTCAACAATATTATTAGACCAGCTGGTTAGATTCCTAACAAAATATATTTCAGATTGTTAACTTCTATTATAACATGTATGCCAACCAACATTTTGAACAATAATTTCGTGATAAGACCTAATTAACAACTAATTTATCTTATTAATTAGTATAGGTGTTTATTTAATAATTAGTGGAAATCTGGGCGCCTATCACAGCAAAATTTTTGTGGCCAGACCTTCCTAATATATCATATACGCCAGTTAGGGAGCATATATTTGCATCAACTACGACAAAATTGAGGTTTTCTAATATGATTCTATCATGTTTTTTAATTATTTTATAATTTTGTTTTTTTTACTTTTTATTTGTAAAATATTTAAATTTATATTATAATTAAGATTTTTTAATCCTTTAATACTTTTCGATTATAATTAAGATTTGTTTTATTTTTATTGTAATTAAAATTTATTTTGAATTAGTTTTGAATCCTTGAGTTGTGCATCCCGCAGGCTAGTGACAGTATAACATAAAATTGAAGACTTTAAATGAGGTGTTGCCGTGTGTTATCTAATTATTTTATAATATTATATTTTATTTCTTATTAATAAAGAAATTATTTTTTATAATAATTAATATTTTTTTTGAATTGTTTCATACTTTTCTATTATAATTAAGATTTGTTTTGTCATCGTGTATTATCATGTGTCATCTAATTATTTTACAATTTTACTTTTTATTTTTTATTAGTAAAAAATTTACTTTTATATTATAATTAAGATTTATTTTAAATCCTTTCATACTTTTTTATTATAATTAAAATTTATTTTGTCATGTATCAACTAATTATTTTATAATATTACCCATTTATTTTTTTATTTATAAAAGTGTCACTTTTCTATTATAATTACGATTTGTTCCAAATCTTTTGATATTTTTTATTATAATTAAGATTTATTTTAATCTCTATTATAATTAAATTTTATTTTAAATCAATCACACAGGTCAGCCACTAGTTTTATATTATTCTGTGTATTATAGTTTATAATATTTTTAAATATTTTTTAAGATTTTTAAAATTATTTAGAATTAATCATTATTTTTTACTCGAGTTAGACTCGAGTCAACTTTTAATTAGGAGAATGCCACCCTCCGCCGCCGCCGCCGGTGGCCCGGTCGGCGGCAAGTCTTGCCGCCACTGCACTGTCGGCCGGCCACACATCTGAGGCCCGGTCGCGAGGGTGGAGGCAATGTCGGCAGCCCGGTCGGAGGGCCGGTCGGCGGCGATTCGTGCCTTCACAGGGCCGAATCGGTCTGCCCACACGTCGGCGACGACGTTGCAAGGTCAGAGGCGAGGTCGGCAAACTGGTTAGAGGCGAGCCCGGAGTCAAGGATGCATGGCGGAGGGCAGAAACGCGGCGGCAGAGGGCGGACGAGCGGCGGCAGAGCGGGTTAACATTAATTTTTTAAAATCAAAATTCTAATTTTACCCATACTTAAATAATTTAATAAATATCATACCTATAATATTTTAATAATTTACTCAAAAATTGATTCTTCCCTATTCACCCCGATTCTAAATCGGAATCAACTCGGTTAAAATTGGGATGATTCAGTCGAATTGAACTCCGGTTCGGGGCCAACCAATTCAGCTCCGAAATCAGATCGGCAGACGGTAAAATCGGCCGATCCCACTGCAACGCAGGTTTTACAAACTCCAACTCAACCGCCCCATCGACCATCTTTGTTTAACCACCCAACATCTATCCCGGGCTCTCCCATCGATGCTGTCATCCCTAGAAAACACCACCGCTACGTACAATACTACACAGACCAGTCCACCTCCCAACTTGATGCCTAGACATCCACGCCGTTCCACCCCCATTCATCCTGCCGACGACCCGAGATCAACGCCGGCATCCAATCCATTGAATACCACCAACACTAGCAAAGCCTCTTCCCACCCACCGGAACGGGACAAACCACCACCCGACCCCTTCCGAGTATTCATCTTCTTCTCTGCACTCCCTTTCCAACGATTACTTTTTTCCCTCCAAGGGCATTCTCGTCACACCAAAATACCAACGTACCATTTTCAATCTCTTGTACCATAATACACAGCCATGCAACGTTGTTATACACATATATACATATATATATACTTGTATAGAGTAGAGCTTCTCTCCATCCACCACCTCCTTTACCTCTCTTTTACTGCTACCGGCTTTTCTTCGCCCCTGCTTTTCATCTTGTCATCTCTCTTCCACACCTTTGATCAGCTTTTACAGCGTTAGATTCCTTCCTTTGGTGAGGAAGGGGGATTGAACCATAACTAAGTGTGGTCTTTGAATCTGTGGAGGTCGTGTCACAAGTTTGAGCATGGCGGATCCGAAGCCCGAAGAGGCTCCTCCCCAGCATCCACCCATGGACCAGCTCCAGGGGTTCGAGTACTGCATCGACTCCAATCCATCTTGGGGTGATGGTTTTTTCTTTTACCTGCATTTTGGGTGTTGTTTTTTTATTTGAATGACTGGGGCTTAATGTTGTGCTCATGGTGACGGTTTTTGATCGTTTAATATGGCAGGGGAGGCAATTGCTTTGGGCTTTCAGCACTATGTTCTGTCGCTGGGCACGGCGGTGATGATCCCCACCATGATCGTTCCCTTGATGGGTGGAGACGATGTGAGGAAATGAGAGTTGCCACAATCTAGTTTTTCAGATTGATCAGCGATGAGTTTGTCTGATGGCTTTTTTTGGTATGGTTGGTTCTTCAGGGTGATAAAGTGAGAGTGGTCCAGACCTTGCTCTTCGTGAGCGGGATCAACACTATGTTGCAGACACTCTTCGGTACGAGATTGCCGACGGTCATTGGCGGCTCGTTTGCTTTTTTGGTTCCCATCATGTCCATCATTCGTGATTCCTCCCTTCTTCGGATCACTGATCCGCACACAGTAAGAACAGATTGATTTGACAAACGAAGTGGAGCTTGATCACTTAAAATCATGTCACAATTTGTTCATAGTTCATTTGAACATGAAGTTGAGACGAAAAAACGAGTAGGATTTTCATATTTGTTGTGCTTGCTTTGTTGGTGTCACACAGAGATTTTTGGCAACCATGCGAGCTATTCAAGGAGCACTGATTGTGGCGTCAAGCGTCCAGATTATACTGGGTTACAGCCAGCTCTGGGGGATTTGCTCTAGGTACTACTGATTTTTTCTATACCCGGTATTTCAATTTCATCCCGTTTATAATTTTTGATCTTATAAACTTATAAAGGTTTGTACGAATCCTGCTAAGAAAGCTTGTCCTGGCAATTGTTGCAGGCTCTTTAGCCCCTAGGCATGGTTCCAGTGATTGCGTTGGTGGGGTTTGGACTCTTTGACAGAGGCTTTCCTTTGGTAAGCCTTCAATGTACCATCATCCTTCCCTCCATGCCAGTCTCAGTTGCAACATCATTTACTGTCTTAACATCTCTAGCCTTGTCAATTCTAGGTGGGTAAATGTGTAGAAGTCGGAATTCCTATGCTCATACTCTTCATAGCATTCTCTCAGGTTTCTATTTTCTCTCGATCATGAACTCTGTTGTTGGCCAAAAAAACGTATAGCGTTTCTCTGCTTTCACTGTGAGGAGCCTGTGTTGTACAGTATTTGAAGCATTTCCAAGCCAAGAAAATCCCAATAATAGAGAGATTTGCAGTGTTGTTTGGAATCATAATCATATGGGCCTATGCACATCTGCTCACTGCCAGTGGCGCATACCGGCACCGGCCGGAGAAAACGCAGACAAATTGCAGGACAGACCGGGCTAACCTCATTTCCTCTGCTCCATGGTAACCAGCTTCTGTGACCTCTTTAAGCAAGCTAATGATCTTTCTTACTAGAAAAAACAAGCTAATGATCTTTTGTTGATGATGGAAATAGGATCAAAATACCTTACCCACTTCAATGGGGGGCACCCACATTCGATGCTGGACATTGTTTTGGCATGATGGCCGCTGTTATAGTCTCTCTGATTGAGGTATTGTTTTAGACATGAAAGAAATCTTCTCCATGTTCGTAGTTTTTGAGTCCTTGGACTTATTGATATATTGTGTGGCATTAACAGTCAACAGGTGGATACAAAGCTGCATCAAGGTTAGCTAGTGCAACTCCTCCTCCAGCTCATGTTCTAAGTCGTGGCATTGGGTGGCAGGTTGGTAATGATAACTATAACAATCTGTTTCTACTTTCTTCTTGAACTTAGAACTGATATCTTGGAGATAACAGGGAATTGGCATCTTATTGGATGGTATGTTTGGAACAGGAACTGGCTCTACTGTATCTGTGTAAGTGTTACATCTTTGCTAATTTGCCCATTGGGATGTATACACCAATTGGATGCATAAAGCTGACATGGGTTTCTCTTAATACTATTGCAGGGAGAATGTAGGGCTTCTCGGCAGCACCCGGGTTGGAAGTCGAAGGGTTATACAAATCTCTGCTGGTTTTATGATGTTCTTTTCAATATTAGGTAAATCTTTGTTTTCGCTTCCTGGTAATATGTATTTCAAATCAAAATTGTTTGCTATGCAGTATGCTAATGATTTTTTAATTTACAGGCAAATTTGGAGCATTCTTTGCATCAATACCGTTTCCAATCTTTGCCGCTATCTACTGTGTCTTGTTCGGACTTGTCGGTAAGAGAACAGAAACTGATTACTAAGTGCCAGTACAGCTTCTTCCTCTGTTTGAGCTATGTGACTAATTTGTTTTAATGTTTTTATCAGCGTCTGTTGGCCTCTCTTTCTTGCAGTTCACTAACATGAACTCCATGAGGAACCTCTTTATCGTGGGTGTTTCACTTTTCCTTGGATTGTCAGTTTCTCAGTACTTCCATGACTTCACTATTAGTGCTGGACATGGTCCTGCCCACTCTAACGCTGGATGGGTAAGGGTGCGGCACCCAATATTGAGCATTGTGTTTTATTTGTTTTTAAATAGAACCAAGTCAAGTAAAACCAAACAATGAAATGACATGTTGTGTAAGGATCACAACTGTTTATTGAAGAATTTCGTTCTCTTTGGTTTCGTACACACTGATTCAAGTCAAACTGAATTGAACATTGACATAAAATGGAATTGGATTACAACTGTTTCTGATATCTTTAATTGGCACCCAATATTGAGCATTGATTTTATTTGTTTTTAAAAAGAACCAAGTCAAGTAAAACCAAACAATGAAATGACATGTTGTGTAGGATCACAACTGTTTCTTGAAGAATTTCGTTCTCTTTGGTTTTGTACACACTGATTCAAGTCAAACCGAATTGAACATTGACATAACATGGAATTGGATTACAACTGCCTCTAATATCTTTAATTGTCACTTTGCAGTTCAATGATTTCTTAAACACAATTTTCTTCTCCCCTCCGACAATTGCCTTGATTGTGGCTGTTTTCCTGGACAATACGCTTGACTACAAAGACACAGCCTTAGACAGAGGAATGCCATGGTGGACGAGGTTTAGGACTTTCAAGGGAGACAGTAGGAATGAAGAGTTCTATACTCTGCCCTTCAACCTCAACCGCTTCTTCCCTCCATCATAGGTTGAAGATATTTTGGGGAGCAGCAAAAACACATCACCAGCCAGGTCCAATTCAATTGGATTGTGCTAAATTTTTGGTCTGTGGGATTTTATGTATAGAGTATTGTGATTCAAGGCCTAATCCAATAACAAAGTTGGTTTCTCTCGTATGTTCAAACACTCTCGTCCACCGTCATACAAAAACGTGAATAACACAATTTCCGAAATGAAAAAAGAAAACAATGGAAGCTCAAAGAATTTGCTTGATCATCTTACCATACAAAAATGGTCTATTAGGATTTACACATGCATGCCGAGCACCTTGGTAGCCGGTAGATGCTTCGACCAACTCTCCTGGAATGGACTCTTTGGTTTTCTTCAATCATCTTCCTTACCCTGTACTCAAACTCTTTCCACCCAATGGTGCCATTTTCCGACAAAATTTTAGCAAATCTTTTCTTATTTGGCCTGATAGTTGGAGCTTTCCTACCACCATAGTAAGTCCTGTAACCAGTTACAAGTGATGAAAGCTGGCTTCCTGAATCAGTCATGGCAAATACGTCGGCTGTTGCACAAGCAATGAAATCCAGTGCTGCCATCTGCACACAACCAAATTCTCAATGACATACGTGCTAAAAAATTCAAACTCCAAAAGATGTAGGTGGAATCACCTGAGAAGAGAAGTTTCTGAAAGGAGCAAGTTCGGTTGGTGTCAATAGATCTTCCTTTGTCACCAAATTAGGATAAAGATTTTTTAATGGCTGCAATCTTGATTGTGCACCATATGTTTGGGAACCGGCAAGGTAAATGTACGCATCATGTTTATATCCAAGTGCAGAAAGCATAAGTGCTGCCTCTTCAGGTGTCAATGGGCATCTTCCTCCCTCCCTCAGTTCTGTTGGAGACAACTGCCTGCAACCATTATCACAAGTCATTCATGGTCATATCTTTCTATAGACAAGTTGGGGTATTGGTAATTTCAGAAATGAGCATACTTGGTACCCTTCATGCGTGCAAGGACTAGAGGGAAGTGGATTTCTCTGTAAGCTTGAAGTTCCTTCATCTCTGCTTCTCCACCACCAAAGTCACACATGGAATAGGCAACCATGTCTATCTCAAACCTCAAGTGTAATGCGAGATACTTGGATGAGCTTTTTGCTATGTCATGAGGTTGCAAAGAAATGCTAGGCATGAACTTGCCTAGGATTTTCTTGTCCAGCGTACTTTTACTTCCACCAGAGTTTCGAATTCTCTGGATTAGCAACGAGCCAACTTTCTGAATCTTTGGAGCAAATTGCAAAGCATGGAAGTTACATTTGCATCGTAGTCTCTGCACAGCTGATCACTATGAGATATGTAAATTCATTCTACAATATTTTCATAGCCATAAAAGTTTGATGTATTTTACCTGCAACTTGCTGGGCACAGGATCAAAAGTTAGTCTATTGCCAAATCCAAGAAAGTGAACGACGCCATTCCTTTGGAGGATGGGGAGAACCTTCTCAACAAAATCAATGATTTTTGCCTCCTTCCTTATGTCTTCATCTGTGACCTTTCACAGGGAACAATGGATGAAGTAAGCTACACTTTGGGGAAGGCAATGATCTTGTGAGAGGTGAAAATTCTGATTAAGTAAAATGCCAACCAGACTGCCAATTGCCTCGAAGTCTAATTTCTGTAAATGGGATGGCAACTTCTTAACTATATTCACATCATCTTTTAGAACGTTGATGAAGTGCTCTGTTTGATAAATATCCCCAAATTGGCTGCAGGCCAATTAATAATCCAGTTAATTAAAGATATGAACTGTGAGAATATTGAATAAACATTTAGAAAGATACAAGTTAAGAAAGAGATGCCAAACCTGGTATCCTTCCACACAGTGCTGTACAAAAATCTGGGAATAACTAGTGTAGCATTAAGAAGTGATGCAATAGCCACAGCATTGCAGACCTGACAGTAAGACCAACTTAATAGCTACAATCTATGAATTCTTGTGTCATGCTTGAGAAGTGAGAACCATAGCAGTTTTTAGTGGCTTACGGCAACTCTCTGTTGATTAAGTCCTCCATTGGCAGTCACCAAAATGTGGCCATTGTCAAACATTGGAGTTGCTGGTAGCATATCAATCAAATCTCAGTAAATGTAACGAAGAAACTATAATTGGAGGATAAATAACAGAAGATGGAGTTCTTACTTTTGTGCTGAGAATTGTGTTCATTTGCACAAGGCTTCCAACTGGATGCCGCATTCTTGTAAGGATCCTCCCATAGTAACGGTGAATGACCTCTGAACTGATCCTGTTTCAAGAATCATTGACAAGGAGCTTTAACAGACTATCATTCTGTGAAAGAGGAAAGAGGAAGCATGTAATGTTGCAAACCAACCGTTGCAAGATCTGCTGATGCCATGTCTAACAGCCGACCATACATCACAACATGTGATCTCTCAGAAAATTGAGATCTATCCACCTTTGGCACTCTCTGCATGGCATTGATCAACAGCAGAGTCATAAAGTGAGACTGGTAATCAAAATTATTCTTGATACTAAGTGCTTCCGATGAAAGAAAGCCTCAACTATTTGGCAAACTTATACCTTAGACCACCCAATTGACAACTTCGTCTGAGGTACAACACTTTGAGGCACCATAAAATGAATCAGAGACATAATTAAAGAATCTATCAGGAACAGACACCCCATCAAACCTAGTAACCAAAAGATTGATCTCGCATGTTTTGGCAGAAATACATGCCTTCTCCCGCCCGGCAGCACCCCTTGGGAGCCATGAACAAAAACAAAACCCTGGCACTTCTTAATTGGCAAAGATGATTTGTCATCCATGGCTGCCTGACCTTGAACAAAGCGAGGTTGAGGAGGCCAGGGGCTTATTCTTGGCACGCTTTGCTTCCCCATTACAGGGAACAAGGCAGATAAAACGTGAGCAAACTATTTGACCTTCTTCTCTAATGCCAACTCTATGCCTTTTTAAACCAAGGCCACCTACATTCCAATTGCATAGAACAACCAACAACTGGGATTTTCATATTTGGATTACAAGGCGACCAACCAAGCAATAATCGACTAAATAACACAGTTGACATTCGCTATGCATCAATTTGCCACACTTCGCAATAAGAAATAAAGAATGCAATGAAAACAACCGAGTGAACTTCAAGTTAAAGCAAATAAACTAACAAGCTGTGATGTAGATTTCATACCTCAAACCCAACAGCTTTCTTCTTCACGATGCATAGATATATGGCGAAACTGGTAAGCCAGGCGTATATGGAAGGTGGAGTGGAGAACAAGAATTAGGGGCGAAGGGAAGCTGGGTATTTAGGATGGAGTAGCTAGAAAGTAAGTCATGAGGTGCTGGTGCAAAGAAACTAAGCAAAATTTGTGACAAAAGCTGGCGATATCATCGTACTTGGCTGACTGCACCCACCGACCAGAAACAAGGCAGCAAGCTTGCGTGGAAGAAGATTTGGCGGAACTGGCTTATTTAGTTTGATTGGTTTTTGTAATTTATGGGAATTTTTTTGAGCCTGCCCTTAATAAGATACAACTTATGACACCGAATAATGCACAAACATGATGAAGAACAGTGACTATATCGACCCTTCAAAGATGATATAAGTCGCATGCATGGAAGTTTTCTTGTATAGGCCATCATAAGGTGATATAATCAAAGCCCAGGAAAATGCTTAGGCAGCAGAAAAATCATAAGATGAAGAACAGTGAGTAGATCGACCCTTCAAAGATGATATTAGTCGCATGCATGGAAGTTTTCTTGTATAGGCCATCATAAGGTGATATAATCAAAGCCCAGGAAAATGCTTAGGCAGCAGAAAAATCAGATTTGTTTTAACCAACGCCGGTTAAGATGTCGCCATTGTAGACCAAACCCGAAATTAAAAATATCAAAAAATAATAATTAAAAAAATCTGAAAGTCAAAGATCAGGCATGATTACATGCTTTAAAAATTCAATGGATTGCATGGCAATATTAGAAAGATGCTACCCCATCAGAAATCTCTGGGAAACTAAAGAGAAAACTGAACTTAATCCTAAAGATTTGAACATGTTTCCACCAAACATCATAGAAAATCAATTACATCTTCAACCTCCGAGGCCATATTAGATTGTAGCCCATGGACAAATGGGCCGGGCTTGCGTGCAAAAGATGGCCCATCTCATTGCTGAAAATCTAGTAATACATCTCAACTTCCAAGCCCATGACCAACTCCATCTAAGCCCATTGACAAGGGAGAACATTATATTTCTTTTTCTTTATTTTTCTTTTTCTTTTTGTAATTTTTTTTATAGAAGTACTTGATTTTCTTTGATTCCCCAGGGATTCCTATATATAATTCCGTACAGGTTTACTTTGGAAAAAAGCTCCATTCAGGTTGAAAATCATATTAGAATAGAATTCTGAAATAGAACTTGCTTAATCATTTTTTTGTAGAAGACAACACATTTCTTTGGTTCATTTCAATCACATTAATATCAATCGAGCATTTATATATATATATATATATAGATAAAATTGGGGCTCTAAAATCCGGAGAATTTTATTATAAGCTAAAAACTTAAAGCTCTCAAATGACCACTTAGGTGGTTTTACGAATCATTGGATAAACAATAGATTACAATAAATAGCCTTTAAACAATAATTAAGAGTAAAATAACTAAGCATACCAAATAACTTTATTTCTGAAAATGATATTGGTTCTCGATCACCCACTCCAACTCCGTGTCTAAGCCTTCATTTCATTTCCACGAAATCCATTGATCAGCAAAGTGTTTTCGTAGCTTATCAACTCCAGGATTGGACCAGTTCTCCCTTCGATTAAATTAAGCCCCAAAAAGAGAATCTACACTCATGGTCAAGTGTTCATACATGGGATGTAACTTCAGCTTTATCTATCTCTCTGCTCGAAGAAAGTTCGTCACCCGTGACAGAGATTTCACAACTATATAGATATATATATAGAGAGAGAGTTGTATAATTAGTTTGATCTTAATATTATTAAATTCTTATTTTTTACCGAAGGGTTTTTGACTATTCAAAATTTTATCATTTGTAATTATATAAATTTATGGTTGGGAGCTATCTTTGGAGGCTTTTGGAAAAATATCTCTCTTTGATAATTTTGTGATATTAAACCCTCTTTTGAAGAATTTTTGTAAAATTTTTTATAATGACACAAAATCCCTTTGGGGGGCTATGGCTGCACCGTGATTTAGGTACACCCTAAGAGATTTGCACTCATGTACAAATGTTTTTTTCTGAATATTATGCGAAAAAAGAAGTAGAATTAAAAAGCCCAATAATAAACATGAATATTAAGTAACCCACGCATAAAAGAAGAAGAATTAAAAAATCCAATAATAAACATGAATATTAAGTAACCCGGGCATAAAAGGGTGAGGCATGAGGTGCTTTCAATTATTCAAATATAGCAATAAAGAAGCCAGCTTGGGAAGTTAGAGTTGGTGTACCTAAAACTAAGATTTTGTAGAATAATTTGCCATTTTGAAACTGACAAATTGTCTAGAAACAGAGATTTTGAGCTTGTCATATATAGGCTTTTTTTGACTTCGAAGTTGATTAACATATGAGGTTTAAGTTAGTACCATGGGGGATTATATATACATGATATATAAATCACATTTATTTTATTGTGAGGTTATTTGGACTTGACTACTATGTTCATAATTGAGCCCTGATCGAGCAAATTGGCAATCTAATTTATAATCGCCACGATCAACTAACTTTAACATGGACTTCAAACTGCATGAGCATTAATTGAATATGCTTGACTTAGTGCTATTATTTTTTTTGTCAACAGATTGACTAATCCTATTTTTTGAAAATATTGAAGCCGTCTTTCTCCTCATTAACACATCATTGGAAGCTACAATATCATAATATATCAAATAACATATGTCTTCATTAAAGTCAAATTAATAATATCGTCGTCTCTCTATACATTTTTAAATCCATAAAAGAAAACACTTCGTAGAAAAGAGGACATGTTAAATAATTAAATCATTGCATTATTATTGTTATGAACTCGCTGTTTCATGAAATAAATGCTGAGTTCTTATGGAAAATTGTAATCGAATTTAAGTTCTCCAAAGATAATTAGGGAGTAAGAGAAACATTATATAGCTAATTAAACAGAATCACTTCATCCAATATGATCAACGACTTAGTTTTTCCAAAAGCTCGTCAATAACATTTTGGAACTATCTGTTGTAGTTCATGTTTAGAGATTCAACACCGACACATACCTTTCTAATTGTCCCCATCCACTATTGGAACCAAATTGGTGCCAAAAAAGTCGGTCAATTGGGTAAGTGACAAGCAAAGATCAAATCAAATTTAATTTGATCAATCTATCTCCAACTGGTTGAAAAAAGTAGGTGAAGTTCGTAGTAAGTTTAGTTTAAACTCGTGTAAAGTGACCGTGTTATGATCTTTTGAAGAAGCATTGGAATGCTCCACTAGCTTTTAACGTTCCAAATCCAGCATTGTCTGGACAATATTGTGAAACCTTGTGATGATTGCGGTGATAAGATCGGAAGTAATAGCTATGCTTCTATTGACTTCTGATGTTATAAACATAAATTAATAATGAGAAAGTCCTGACTATATTAACAAGGTAATATGCGTAAAGTCAAGTGAGGCGCAGCGTATATGTCTTCTAAATTAGAGCTTAATTTGAGCGGATCTCTATTGGATGGTCGATGACTTGCTTTTACATGAGACAAAGTCTTGATGCTTTGATAAGGTCAAAAAGTTGAGCACATTAAGCCGCGTTCATGCAGAAAAATTTGAAAACAAGATCAATTGTCCAACTGCCATGCAAGTATATATATGAGCAATGCGCCATGAAGCTACTAAACCCACAACAGTACATAAAACATAGCTTATAATCAATTTCTCAAACAGAGCTGATTAATTATGGCCTCTAGATCAATTCAAATGTTTGCTTGCTTGGTTGCCTTGGGCCTGCTTGCTTGCTCTGTTGAGGCGCAGCTGTCTTCAAATTTCTACTCTCGCTCTTGCCCCAGGCTGCAAACCGTCGTCAGAAATGCGATGGCACAAGCCGTCAATAGGAACCGGAGAACAGGAGCTTCTATCCTTCGTCTCTTCTTCCATGATTGCTTCGTTAATGTATCGATTACATTCCCAATTTATCTTCTTAATGTCTTCCTTTCAATATCCTAATCTTTTATATGTTCATTTGTAAGCCAAAGTTGAACTTGTTACAGACAATTGCAAATTCATTTTTCTTTTGGTGCTTGCTATGCAGGGCTGTGATGGGTCGCTCCTTCTAGACGACACGGCGACCTTCACCGGTGAGAAAAATGCGAACCCGAACCGAAACTCTGCACTTGGGTTCGATGTGATCGATACCATCAAAACTCAGGTGGAAGCTGCCTGCAACAACACCGTCTCCTGTGCTGACATTCTCGCCCTTGCAGCTAGGGATGGAGTTAATCTTGTACGTACATATATTAAACAATTACATACTAGTCCATCTTATAAACTTCGACTACATAATTTCAAGAGGAAATAATGCAATGTGGCAAAGCCTAATTATGTGTCCACCTAGTTGCTTGTACTATAGTATTAGACTACAGATGATGTCAATCTTATCTTGTCTATTAATTATTTCTTAATTAAAGCAATCCTTAATGAAGCAACAATTATAATGACGTGATCTCTAAACCTGTGAATATCTAGAAACTTAATTAGCTATCTACTGATTAATTACAACTATATGTTAGTGATACACAAGCTTAATAATTTAATCAAAAAGCCAATTATCTTCATGCAGCTGGGAGGGCCGACATGGACGGTGCAACTCGGCCGGAGAGACGCTAGGACGGCGAGCCAGAGTGCGGCTAACAGCCAGATTCCGTCGCCGGCGTCCAGCCTCGCCACCCTTACAACCATGTTCTCCAACAAGGGACTCAACCAAAGGGACCTCGTCGCCCTCTCCGGCGGCCACACCATCGGCTTCGCCCGTTGCACCACCTTCCGCGCCCGCATCTACAACGATACCAACATCGCCGTCCGCTTCCGCGACGCCCGCCGGCAAAACTGCCCTCGCTCCGGCAGCGACGGCAACCTCGCCTCCCTTGACAGCACGCCGAGCAGCTTCGACAACAATTACTTCCAGAACTTGTTGAACCAGCAGGGGCTGCTGCACTCGGACCAGGAGCTGTTCAACAACGGCTCTGCCGACTCCATTGTGAGGTCGTATGCACAGAACCGAGGGCTGTTTAACAGCGACTTTGTTGCCGCCATGATAAGGATGGGGAACCTTAGTCCTCTCACAGGTAGTAATGGAGAAATCAGGACCAATTGTAGAAGGGTTAATTAGCTTATTTATCTCATATGCATTCATGGTTGTTTGGCAAGTTTTATGCATGTTGTACTGCTCTTTGTAAGTCGATAAGAAGTGCTATGGGACTAGAAGAAAATAAAGGTTTAGGTGACGTTTGAGTGGAGCATTTGTAATTTGATTTTTGATAAAAGATGTTTGAGAATATTTTGGCTTTGATCAGATTCATGGTCATAATAAGTAAACAATCTCTTTTTAAATAATTTTATTCAAATCCAGTTATAAATTATCGAACTAAATCGTAACAAAATATTTTGATTCAGTTTTAAACATTGCCTAATTTATGGGTTATTATAATTAAAATCGGATGACCAAATACAAATAGAATTAGCCAAAACCAGGGGTATATAGGAAAATTTTATCATTATTTCTTATTGATAATCTATAAATTTAATCAATACAAATTAATAATTATATGATTAATGATTATTTTAGTAATATAGTGAATATTTATTTAATTTTATCAAAAAATATTCTTTTAAAATCTAATATAGAATAGTGATATAAAAATAATGTACGCACATGAGCCCTTATTTTAGTTATTATTATAGGCAAGCCCAAAAATTATTAATAAAGGAAAATTAGACTTCTTTATTTGGAAAGGCTCAAAATTGTTAAATTCTTAACGGTAAGACCTTAAATGGGAAAAATAGAGAAATTGGGGGTTGGTGTCCGTGAAAGTAAAAAAGGCGGAGAAGTTTGGATTTATTTTTAACTTTGTTGTGAACTCGTGTGGTTCGTATATGTACTTAATAATTATTAAGATAAGTATTTCAGATAGAGAGATTTCCTAGGCTTCTAACTAACTAAAAGCAAACATCCATATCTAATAATTTCAATAATATGTACCTTTCTCTTTCTTTATTCTATAAATATGATCACTAATTACATGCCGATTGAAAAGTCGCATGCTAAACCATGATCTTTCGAAGTGGCAAAGGCCCATCTTTATTCCAAGAAGCCCGTGAGTCAAAAAACAAAAAAATCCATATGCCAATCATTAATACGTGTCTTCTAATTATAAAGATGCCCGAGATCTATTCTTTTAAAAAACTTAAACCCCTCCGCCCTCAACCGTGTCGGCAGCGACCGTGCGACCACGCCAACCAAATTCAGCCACAGGCGACTAGACATGGCCTACAGCGGTCTGATCTGGTGGCATGACCAAGGATTTGGCTACACAGTCTTATGGGCAACACGGCTAGATCTGACAGCCGTCGGATTGTTAGTGTAGACGGCTTAAAAGATATAATCTGGCCAAGGGATGGCCAAGTATGGACCGGACTTGGCCGGTGGCAGTTAGATCTAGCAATGCATTTAAAAAAAATGTTGGCAAGCGGCCAGGTTTCGGCTATGGCCGGTTGGAACTGCCTAAGCCTAGTGCTATTGACAACGACGGCCAAGTCTGGTCTGTAGGCCGTGGCCAAAACTTGGCCGCCGGTGAAGGAGGGGGCAGAAAGTTTTTTTGTATCAAATTTAGATTATCTATATAATCAAACGGCCCAAATTAGAGCTTGAGGCATAAAGATATTCATACCGGAACAAAATTTTCCCTTCTTCCAAAGCAAAGACCCGTCTTCGCAACTAAAAACTCCTTTGGTTTGTTCCCCTTCTCCACCCTCCCCAACGGCCACCCCAAAAAAAATGTCTGTTAATTTGAAGGGAATAAAATATTTCAATTCACCATTTCGAGCATTGCTTATGGCCATTTTAACTTATGCAGTTGTAGCCGACTCTGTTCTTTCCGGAGACTTAGGAAGAGCTGCCAACACATCACCGACCTTAACAACCACCTCATTGAAGACTGGCATTCTGTACCATTTACTGGCCAAGCAATCTCTCGTTAGTCCCCTCCACTGGTGGTGGCACCAATCCGGCAGTGACTCATGGTGCCTCACATTCCGAAGATAATATTTTACCACATACTTAGTACGGCTAAGATTGGTTTTACACCCCGGCTAAGATTGGTTTTACCCCATGTTTCCGGTAGGGAGCTCGAACATGAGCACCCCAAAGGCATAAATATCAGTCTTCTCCGTGATTTTTTTCCCCTTGAAGGCTACATCCGGTGCCATGAATCCTAGGGTGCCAATATTATTGGGCCCTTTGGGCCCCCACCCAAGTTTTGAAACCACTATTGGGCCCTTAGGGCCTACAAAAAAACTTTAAACAATCAAATAAAACTCGCAATAGGTATTGCATGCCTTTTTAATCCAAAAACTAGCTCGCAATAGGTATCACGAGCCTCTCTTAATTAAAAAACTAGTTCAATAAATAAGGCTTTTCAATTGGCTTATATACCAGTCACCAACAACCTCTACAACTACACATCAGGTGTGGCCAGAAACCATCACCGTCTGATATACTCTCTTTAAATCAAAGAGTACCTATCTGGCAAACTCCTCTTCAAATCATCAGGTGAAACACATGAAGGAAACAACAACAATCAGCGTAGGCAAATCCGGCTCGAACTTGGCTCTAATAACACTTCTTGGGCCATTTGGGCCCCCAATTTGGCTCTAATACCACTTCTTGAGCCTTTTGAGCTCTCAACCAAGACTTTAAACAACTAAAAAAATTCGTAATAGGTATTATGAAACTCGCAATAAGTGTCACGGGCCTCTCTTAATTTAAAAGAAGTGTCACAGGCCTCTCTTAATCGAAAAGCTAACTCAAGGAATAAAATTTTCTCATTAGCCTATATATAAGTCACTAACAACTTTTACAATTGATGTGAGACAAACCCAATAAATATCACCCATGGAGCTCATGTCGCCTTGCTTCCCCCTCGCTCACCCAAAGTCACAAATCTTGCATGATGGTTGGGTTGGATCACTAAGGTCAAGTAGCGCGTTGGCCGCCTTAGAGATCAAAGTGGACGATTCATGTTGAGTGAACGTACTCCATGGCTGCTGCAACCTGGTATGCACTAAAAATTTTTACATTATTTTTGCCTAAAGCCTTTCACAACTATTTTTGCCTTTTACCTGGGCTGTAAATTAGCTTTTTTCGTACTTAACCTGAAAGACCTATTTGTTTTTCAAACTCTTTATTCTCTTTAAAAACCAACCAACTTATAAATTTGATTATTAATATTAATTTTATATCAATGCGTAAATTATAACACGTGGAAAAGTAAGATGTTGCTCCAACAATGACTATTTTGTATCAATAATAACAAATAAATGCTAGAGCACGGCGAACAGCCAGACTCCATCGCTGGCATTCAGCCTCGCCGCCCACCCTCGCAACCTTGTTCTCCAACAAGCGTCTCAACTTAAGGAACCTAGTCGCCCTCTAAAGCAACCAAACCATCAGCTTCGCCGCTGCACCACTTACCGTGCCCGCATCTACAACGACACCAACATTGCCGTCAGCTTTCACAACGCCCGCTGGCTAAGCTGCCCACGCTGTAGCAGCAATGGCGACCTCACGTCCCTCGATAACACCCCGATAGCTTTGACAACAATTACTTCCGGGAGCTGTTGAACCAGCACTCGGACTAGGAGTTGTTCAACAATGGCTCCGCCGACACCATTGTGAGGTCGTATGCGCAGAACCGATCGCTTGTATTTAACAGTGACTTTGCTGTCGCCATGATAAGGATGGAGAACCTTAGCCCCCTCACGGGTAGCAATGGAGAATCAGGACTGACTTACAACGATTAATTAACTTATGTGTGCATGTTGTACTGCACTTTGTCAGTGGACAAGAAGTACTGTGGACTTGGAGAAAATAAAGGTGTAGGTGCTTGAGCGGAGCATTTGTAATTTGATTTTTGATATAAGATGTTTGAGGATAATTTGGTCCTGGAATTCATGGTCATAATTAAAAAATATCTTATAAATAATTATATTATTATTTTCTATTTATAATAAATAAAATTTAATCAATATAAATTAATAAGTATATTATTAATACTTATTTTTAATAAAATAGTGATATTTATTTAATTTTATCAAAAAATATTCTTAAAAAATCTAATCTAGAATAGCTATATAAAAATAATGTTTGCACATGAAAAAATATATGAAAAAGAGTAAAAAAATAAAATAAGGTCCATTCCCCCATTAGTTATTAATAAAGAAAATCCCCAAAATTAATATTTAAGGAAAATCAGACTAAATTTGGAAAGGCTCAAAATGGTTGAATTCTTGACATTAAAAACTTTGAGGAGGAAAATAGAGACATTGGGGGTGTTTGCCATGCAACAAAAAAACCGGAAAAAAAATCAGATTCAAAACTCAAAAGCCTCTCCCTCTTCCTCCTGTTAGGTACCAAAAACTTTATACCTTGTTAAGGATATGATGTTAGAAATCTCAGGATAAATATCATGTTAAGCCATCAAGAAAATAAATAAATGAAAAAACATACCTAAATCCATGAGATCCATTGCTTGAAGCTTTAAGATCTAGATCTTTCAAATTTTTATGCATGATTGATTTATTGTACACTGATGATGGGATATCAAAAAGATAACAATACATCCAAATTAGGGACCATGGCCCTTTATATAAATCCCTAATAATTGTAATATTTTGTATGTGACTATGCAGCTTCTCTTATTTTTTTATTATAATAAAATTAGAAATAAGTATATGAGTCTCTACACATTGTACAACCCCCACACTTTACCGATATATCAATAGGCTAATTGAATTAAATACCATAACAAATTATATAAATAGACTTATTATAAGATAGCTTTCTAATATATAATTTAATTAATATTAAATTCATATGTGACATTACATAGAAGTTCTAGTGCTATGTGGTACTTTATTCCCAACAAACACATGATCCCAACGCATTCATACTCTGAGGTACCAACACCGCAACGTTGAGCCATGTAATTGAGCAAGGAGAGGGGAGAGGGGAGAGGGAGAGAGGAAGAGAGGGGAAGAGATGGAGAAAGGAAGGGATTGGCTTAGGAGGCTTTTAGGGCACATCTATGGTTAAGAGGTCCATCCATCTAGGGCTAAGATGCACATTTAGTGTGCATGCAACACGAGTCCACATGTGACCACACGCGACACGATCTTAAGCTATACTAAGCAATTGAAACAACACGGACACCCGTTTTGGCAATTGGGATTGGAATAACTCAATAACGGATACGTTTAATGTCCAAGTCCATAATAACACATCATTACCCACCTAGCATTAGACAGATTAAGATGGACTAGTGGCTTGCTACCTGGGTCGAGCCGAAAGAGAGAATCGGCTAGTTAAAACACTAGTCAAAAAGCCAGGTTTTACATAAAGCACTATTTTTTGTTCCATTTAACTCGGAACACTTGGTAAATCATATGGTCATTTACACATGCACCCTCCAACATGTGGGAAATGAAGGGATTGGCTTTACAAGGTTTCTAGGGCACCTCTAACGTTAAGAGGTCCATTCGTCTAGGGCTAAGATGCACATTTAGTGTGCATGCGACATGACTCTACATGTGACCACATGCTACACGACCTTAAATTGTACTAAGCAACTAAAACAACACCCACACCGGCTTGACAATTTGGGTTGGAATAACTCAGCAACAAATACGTCAAATGTCCAAGCTCATAATAACACATCATGCCCAGCTTATCATAAGACAGATCAAGTTGGACCAACTACTTGCTACCTGGGTTGAGCCAAAAGAAAATTTGTCGTTAAAACACTAGCCAAAAATCCAGGTTTTACATAAGGTCTTCACCACTTTTTTTGTTCCATTTAACTCGGAACACTTGTGTTTTTGTTTCATACGATCATCTACGCATGCACCCTCTAACATGTGGACTATTTTTTATTTTTTTAACATATGCTTAATTTAATTAATATTTAGGACAGAAGTTAAATATCTCTGAACCTATTATTCAATTTAAAATGTTATATAAAAAACATGCCAAACAATCCACTTTAAACGAACATGTTGACCTCCATGTGGATGTAAGAAGGGGAATGTGGATCTAAGAGTAATTCTAGTTATATATATTTTCCCACAAGTATTCCAACCATGTCACCAAGGTATGGCAAACAGTAGTTTGTCCACCTCCATCAATTACTCTAATAGAAAAATAACCTTTACATATGTGTCTTTTGATCCCTCGGTCAACACTATCTTAAATATAGTAGTTATATTTTTGCAGGTTTACCAAAATAAAATATGAAAAACATCAATATCAAAATAACCATAGAACAGTACTTTCGCTAGAAAAATTCCAAAAAATAAATCTTGTATTGACAATTAACTTCTTGATCATTATCTTATTACGGGTTATTCAAACTGAATTAAGATAAGACTTCCTTCAAAACCTAAAAATATGTTAAGGGGATATATATATATATATATATATACACACACATGAATTTGTAGTTATGGAAATAATCTTAGAAATGATGGCTTTCTGAGCCTTGTTGTGTCGGCCATTATTTTTGCTTCGATAGACGATTATCGAAGCCTTATTAGTATTTGGATGTATGCCAACCCATGTTTCAGATTTATCTACACGTCTTCTAACTTGGCCTAGAATCTGGTCTGAGAAATCTATCAATTTTATTTTTTCATCCAAACTATCATTGAGAATGCTTAATGCATGCATTGACTACTTCTTCCTTAACGGTTGTTTTGTTTGGTATAATTAGAAGAGTTTATTTGACATCTCCACCTAAAAATGCCGTTATTCCTCCAAATAATCTATTTTGCCTCATTTGTGTTTTCATGTTTTGGTATATCTTTTCAAGCTTCTATCCAATGCTTGAGACTATACTTATGCATCATTGGTGCTTCGTACCAAATTATTAAAAATGTTAGACTTTATCAATTCAACGAGCTACGATTTTTATTTTATGTCACATGTTGATAAAGAAGAAGCGGTCAATGGTATATGAAATTTTATGTGCAGCTCTTCTATTTCGTATGAATAGGGCTACTATTCCATATGATGTTGCCAATATTATCTTGTAATCTATCCTTCTTCGAGATAATTATATTACATAAGAATGTTTTATCTATTTTATTGTGTCCTTCCACAAAAAATATTTTGTTCCATTTTTATTGATCATGGAGTCTACGATTTGCTTGAAAATTTTTTGATATTTTTTGTGAGAGGAGGGCGAAATTTGATCCAACGGTCCACGTTTGACAGCGTAAAAAACGGGCCGCGCGTATTAAGTGCCCGCCGTTGATAATAAAAGGCGGGGAGTCCCTCCTTCCTTCCATCGTCTACGCCCTCCCCCATCAGGTTGAGGCCACAGCCTGCCCACATCAGAAGAAAGTTCCCGCCTTTCTTTCTCAAACCGAGCACAGGTGTTACCGGTTGCGGACATGGCCGATCGCTGCCTTCCATCCATGGCTTGAGGGAGTCGGCGAGCCGGAGCCGGAGCCGGAGCATTGCGAAATGACCACTTCCTCGCTTTACCCCTGACATGATTTTCACACCGACCCCCCTCGTCCCTTCTCCTTCCTCCCCACTTCGCCGCTGTCTTTCGTCCATGGCAGCATTTGGAGTGGCTAGCTTCGGGTCGTGGCTGGAAAGGTGTGCTCTGGACAAGGACCCGGCTCTGGGCGCGGCCATCCATTCCAAAGCGGTGGTTCTCGGGCTGCAATCCCACTCGTTCCTCGCCAACAAGCTGATCTGTCTGTATTCTGCTTGCGGAGAGATTGCTTTGGCCGAGTCGGTGCTTCGTGCCGTGCCGTATCGCAATGTGTTCCTCGTGAATGCCATGATCAGAGGGTATTCGACGAATTGCCTATACCAGAAGGCGCTGGATTTTTTCTTTCGGATGGGTGGAGATGTAAGGCCCGATTCGTATACGTTGTCCTGTTTGATAAAGGCTTGTGCTTTGTCGTCCTGCTTTGAGCAGGGTAGAAGGATTCATGGTTTGTCCTGTGTTGTTGGGTTCGAATTGGATTTGTTCGTGGCGAATGCACTCATTGCTATGTACGGAAAATTTGGCTGTCTTGTTGATGCAGTCAAGCTGTTCGAGAAAATGCCTCGTCGGGACATTGTTTCCTGGAACTCGATTATCGCCGCCTTTTTGCAGAATGGTTTGGAGTTGGAAGCTATGGATAAGGTGAAGGAACTGATTAGCTGTGGGTATAGAGTGGATGGTGTGACTATGGTTGGAATGTTGGCAATGCCTTTGTCGGTGTCAAGTATCAGAGAGTTGCATTGCTTTTATTGTGAGGAAAGGCTACGAATCCAGCACCGTCATTTGGAACTCTCTCATTTCTGCGTATGGAAAGTCTGGAAGACTCAGAGAAGCTCGATTTGCTTTTGACCATTCTGTTAAGCCCGATGGGGTTACATGGAACTCTATCATCTGTTCTTATGCTCAGAATGGGCGGTTTGGCGAAAGCTTGCAGCTTATGGAGAATATGAGGCTTGCAGGATTTGATGCTGATGTAGTTACATACAGTAGTTTAATATCATCGTTTGCGCAATGTGGTCACTCAAATGAAGCCATGAATTCTTTCCAAGAAATGTTGGACAAGGGTCTAAAGCCAGATATAATAACTATAGCAAGCGTTCTTCCTGCTGTTTCTGATTTAGGCTACTATGGTTACTGCAAAGAGATGCATGCTTACTCTTACAGAAATGCATTCGAATCAGACAGAAGAGTCAAGAATGCTCTTTTGTCAGGCTATAGCAATTGTCAATCTGTTGCGTATGCTACAAATGTCTTTTCAAATATTGTTAACCGGGATGTGATCTCGTGGAGCTCTATGGTTGTGGGATATTGTCAGAATAAATACTTTATTCATGCAGTGGATACATTCAGACAAATGATAATATCTAGAATGGAACCCAATCCTGTTGCTATTACGAGCATTCTCTCTGCATGTGCAGGTCTTTGCAGCATACGACTAGGCAAAGAAGTGCACCTTTGGGCTGTTAAAAACGGATTTGAGAACAACACATTTGTGGGCAGTGCCTTAATTGACATGTACGCAAAATGTGGACGTGTAGGTGCGGCTGAAAATGTGTTTGATTTGATGGAAGAGAAGAATTTAGTTACTTTGAACACGTTAGTTGCTGGATATGCAGTGAATGGGCTTGGAGAGAAAGCTCTTGAAGTTTTTTACAAAGTGGAAAATCCTGATCAAGTTAGTTTCCTTGCAGCATTGTCTGCCTGCAGCCATAGCGGACTAGCAGACGAAGGAATCAAGATTTTGACAGTATGAAGAACTTCAACATTAGTCCTCTGGAGGGTCATTACACAAGTATGGTGAATATGTTAGGCCTTGCCGGTAGGTTGGAACAAGCTCTTAATTTGATTAGAGAGTCGCCAGTTAGAGTTGGCTCGAATACATGGGCAGCGCTTATGGGTGCATGTAGAGTTCATACAAATTCTAGGGTGGGTATGTATGCCGGCAATCAGCTTATTAAATCAGGGTGTGATCATCCTGGACACTATGTACTCCTGTCGAATTTATTGGCCGATTCTGGGAAATGGGTAGATGTTGAGCAGATGAGGAAGGTGATGTGGGCAAAGGGAATGGAGAAAGAAGTTGCCTGTAGTTGGGTTTAGAGAAAGAAGGCAACTGCTCTTTATATTTGGAAGGTGAACCAGCTATTCCCAGGTAGTTTGGTTTTCCTGGTGATGGTGGCCAACAATGCATCTTCTATAAACGAGGAGAGGGCATCATCGTCTTCTTCTTCTACCACCTCGTGCCCAAAGGGTGTCTTAAGGCATGGACACTAAAGAAGGATCGCGAAGAGGTCATGATTTTTGAGAAATTTGGTCCTATATATGGAGTACTTGAACATGGGAATATGGTCCTACATATGATAATGACAAGTACATGGCCCATGGGAAACAATAAAAATTTGTTCTTGGTGTGGCCAAGGGCATGGGCATATCTGCGTAGAGAAATGCGGGCACCCTCTGATACAAAGTATAAATAAATAAGAGAGAAAAATGGTATGAGAAGTAATCACAAATTGGCATTGAAATACTCATCGAAGTCTGTAAAACATATGCATATATACTTCCAAATATCATCGTTCCATATTTTGGTAGTCATCCCGGCCATAAGCAGGAGGATATTTGTACACAAGCACTGAAGCACAATGGAAAAATAACAAAAATATCCCATCCTTCCCCCTCGAGGGTATGGTATGGGTTTGGGACAGAATCATTAGAAGGTATAAGTGCAGGGTGAGAAAAGGTACAAGTGCAGCCACTGAAAAATGTGCAGTGGACGAATATATTTGTAGGGTAGCATGCACAATGCAAGAGCATCAAAAACTTTTCCCACCTCGTTTGTTTTCAAAGAAATCGATGGGGTACCCAAATTTGATCCAAACTAATAATATATGGTGTGTACCTCACGCTCAATTTTAGAGGGTACTTAGTACCAAAAATTACCAATAAAATTTAGATTTAACCATACAAATAGATCACATCATCTTCCTATCGACCATCAAATTTAGAGTTTATTATCCAAATTAATTTGGAATTCGGTATTCCATAGGAAAAAATAAGTTTGTATATCACTCTAAATAAAATAAAATAAAATAAAAAAGTTTTGGATATACCAACCTTCCAACCCAAAGGCCAAATCTTAATCTAAATAGTCGTAGCGTTCCAACTGTCCCAGATTTGACAGGTTTTACCGTTTATTAAGTTCCACTCAGGTGAGGCCACGTGGCAATGGGTAAAAATATGTGAGGACAGGAATTTTGGACGTATCAAGTTTACTTGCAGATTCGCCGACTTTACTTCCAAACCAGTCCACCGGCCACCTCTCCATCTCTTCTCCTTCGCCGGCCGGTCAAACCGCCGGCGCCGCCGGAGCATGCGAGCAGAAAAAGGGTGTCACCTAATTCGCGCACCTCTTCCTTGTCGCGTTGTTGTTTTTTTTCTCGTCACCTGGGTATTATGGGTTGTGTGTGAGTTGACGTTCTTTGTCGTTGGTTGAGACTTTCGATCTTGCTTTTGGCAAGATATGAGTGCATGGGTTGTTGGAGATTGTGATGGTTTTTTGAAAGGGGGCTTGGCTGCTGCTCGGCATGGCGGATTGGGCTAAGGAATTGATGGGTGGAGATCTTGATCTGCTGGCGAGATAATATTTTTTCTGTTTATGCTCTTGGTTTTGGACCCCTGTTATTGCTTCAAGTAAGCGTGGCATCTTTGTATTGTGATTCGTTTGTAAGCTGGTTTTTGGAGCATTTGTGGGCAGGCTCTTGTTTCGATGGAAATGGGTGATAAGATCAGATCAGAAGCCTGCGGCAATTCATCTGAACCAGCAGTGATCGAGCCCCAACATTCTGCGAAAAGTGGCGGGAATTCCCCTTCTTCTTCTTCTTCTTATTATCATTCTTCCAATGGTGCAGCGTCTGAGACTGTGATTGATATTAGATCTGAGGAAGAGGTTCAAGAGCATGAGAAAAGATCAAAAGTGGAGGATGGGGGTTTAGTGAGTAACCAAGTTTTGGCTGGGGAGACTAAGTTATTGGGTGATCAAGAAGCCTGTGTTGTTAATGTTGATGTTTCTAAGGGGTGTGATAAGTTGGCGGAGGAGAAGGTTTGCAGGATTTGTCATTTGGAGCCGGACCAGAGATTGAATTTGAGTGAATTGTTTCAGCTTGGATGTGATTGCAAAGGAGAATTGGGAGTTGCCCATCGTCATTGTGCCGAAGCTTGGTTCAAACTAAAAGGAGATCGGTAATTGATTATTCTTTTTCGAGTTGTTGAGTTCATGCTTATGAAATGATTTTTTTTGTTAAGACAGATTGTTTTGGTGTTCATGATCCATTTTGTTTGTCATCAATAAATTAAATCTAAGGGAACACTCTTATGGTTGCCAATCTCAAATACGTTTAACTGTAGAGATTGAGATTATAAATGACGTATTATCTAGATCGGAATGGCTTGATTGCAATTTTTTCCGGATTACCTTGTTTTGATAATATTGCTAATAATTTTCTTACAAACGTGAAATAATTTGTAGCTTCATTGAATAAGTTTTGAGTTAGTAATCCAGGCATCTTATGAAGCATATATTTGAGGCACTTTTTCCTTGTTGTTAGGATTGTAATAGTTCGGCTAGAGGCATCCGACTATTCATAAGGTTTTTTTATCTCAAAGGATAGCAAACAATTGCATTCTGAAAAACGTACATCCTTTCTAATCCAACGTTTGGAGCTTCATGTACTTCAGCATTTTCGATTGATTGCAGAAGGGTATCATCCTAAACATTGACATCCTTAATTGTTGAATGATAATTTTGTAACTAGCAATAATATGCTATTCTCACTTTTCATTTTAGCTTGTGGCTCGTCTCATCTCTGGTTTTTCTTACGAATGAGAGAGCATTAAAATGTTTGAATTTTGGACATTATCTGGAAATGCAGGTTTTGTGAAATTTGCGGCGAGATGGCAGTCAATGCCCCCGGAGCAATAGAGCATAGAATCATGGCGGAGTGGAACGAAAGGGGAATGGAAATTGATGGTATTACAAGAGTGAATGGCTCGTCGGAGAGAAGTAGCTGTTGGCGGAGGCAACCATTTTGTAACTTCTTGATGGTTTGCCTTGTCATAGCATTCATACTTCCTTGGTTCTTCCATGTACATATGTTCTGATTGGTTAAGTTAATCAGATTAGAAGAGTGCTTACGAAAATTTCATGTTCGTCTTCCCATACTATTGTTGTAGAAGTCACCATTTCTGCATGCACACGCACACAGTTAAGTTATGAAGGTCACCCCGGAAGGCATTTCATTGAGAGGGCTCTCCTGATGCATATATATGCAGACGTTTAGCTTCCTCTGAATTGTAGTCAAGTGCTGTTTACGTAATCCTCTTTGCAACGAATTTCTTTTTTTCTTTGTTGTATTTGTAAAACAGAACTAAAAAAATATTTTCAACATGTCTGTGATGTTGAAGAGACGAGTTTGTCTCTATGTTGAGTTCGGCCAATTTGCGTCTCCTCAACCTCAAGTGTCGCTTACACGATATGCACTCCCTAACAAGTAGCAGTCAACTCAATCTTTGAGCGAAAACGATGAACTACATAAACACAATCACTAGCCCTACCACAACTGCATAAGCGAATGATCAAATTCTCTGGTAAGTTGGTAACGTTTGGATATGGAGTGTTCGAATAATTTTAGTGACATGCAAGTATATACGGTCGAAACAAGTAATATAATGATAAATTATAGTATCGTTCCCACATAGAGATGAATTTCCTTAAATTAATTAAAGAAAATAAAATTAAGAACAAAACAGAAATAATTAACTTAACTAAATCTAAATAATAATTTTAAATTAAAAGTGAAGTTAAAATAATAAAACTCGTTTTAGAGTCGAATTTCCCTTAACATCAATTTAATCTTTATCATATCTTACTCTTATCTTTTATTTCATCAGATTGTCGATCTAGGATAATTATATAGCATGGTAGCTCCCGCTCCTTCATGTTTTTATTATTTTGCCTCAATTTCTACCTCTCAGTGATAATTGATTAATTAACAAAATAATGCATTAAGATTTGCCTTACAATCGTATACGGTATTATGTATCTTCTAACCACAACGACAAATAAGTCAAAAGATTCGTCGTATGATGAATTATCAATGACTAATCTAATTAATTTCTCCCAAAATCTAATTAAACCTCATGATCTAAAAAATATGTGATCATTCTACTCTTAGCATTAAGAACATGACAATTTAAATAATTCGATTGAATAAAAGAGTAAGAAGTTGAAATGAATTCAATTAAATCATGTTAAGTTCAATTCTTCTCTAGAACGAAATAAAAGACTACTCTATAATAAAAATAAAAAATAATATAAAAAAGAAACTAATTTTTATTATAAAAAAAGAATTTAAAAACTAAAACTATTTCTTCTACTACACTCTGAAACCAAGAGATGAGATATAATAACAATAAATTACCACCTCTTTATATAGAAGTGGAGATACAAGAATTCGAAGAGGATATTAAAAAATCGATGTACTCTAATTAATTATAATGTCCCTTCAAGTTTCCAACTGTTCGACTCCATTGAACACTATGAATTGTAGCCATTGGGTGGGGCCAAATATCATAACCAATCAAATCTAAAGCTTAATTTATTCATCATTTTCTGCATTAAAACATCAAAGTTAAACATATATAATAAAATATTAATTAATTAAAAAAATAAAATAAAATATTACTTAATTAATAATATTTATACCCGAAAAATATAAAATTATATTAAAAATATAGGTAAATATTATATATTTTAAACGTTTAACATAAAGGAACACTCAAAAACAAAGCAAGTATTTATCGGAGATGGAACATAATATATAGGCTCGAAATTGTTGGATAAAATAACTAGTAGATCCAAAATTACAAATGACTAAAATGATCGAACACTAAATGTTTCCGACTTAACAAAACTCAAAAAATGAACCAAAATATGCATCTCAACCCAACTGCCGACAACGAACGTCTTGAATCTAGGATGCAGTGTTTGATTGGGATTTGTTGAGGATGACTCCCTCCGCAACCTGGGCCTTCTAGCACCACATAGAAGTCCATACCATAAATTCCAGTTGATGGATCGTATCTGTACATTAAAAAAATAGTTAAGGTAAGACAAAGAGACCATGCACCCAGAGAACAGAGAAGAAGTCGGAAATTAGCATCAATGCAAGCTGGATAACACAAAGTAAAGTGAATACTCCAACATATAATTCATCAATGAAAGCCACCCTTCTACGAACAGCCACCCTCCAGACAACAGTAACGAAACAATTAAAGAAAGAAGCCGCAATCTTGATTGTTCATTTATTAAGGTTCCGGGCATAACAATGACGAGAAGAAACGGCATCAGATCTCCAAGGTGATAGCATCATGGATAAAATCAGATGCAAATTACCCATTTAAATTGGGATTCCTCATTTGCCCACTGTATTGCTTGTAAACAGTCATTTCATATATGTAAAAATAGATTATTTGAAAGACAAGATTGGAAAACAATGTAAATTCATATGCATAGCAAAAAAGTTACAATGTATAGATCAAAGTCAGCTAACAAAATAGGAAAAAGAGTACATATTATAAAATGGAATACACTCACAACTTGGAAGTTATTCATCACAGACGAACAAGCACATCATTGAACTCATTCATGTGACAAATGAATCAATATGGATATCTCAAACTTCTCACCATTAAAAAAGCAGCATACAGAACATTAAAAACATAATATTGCCAGCATACCACTATTTTTAATACCATCCATATAATTTAATTGGATGAATTAATACCATCCATATAATTTAAAGTTGAGAAAAAAGTAGACCAACATACTTGATTCCCAGATCACTATGTTCCTGGATGCCAAAACCAAAGCATCCAGACTCGCTGAAGTCCCTCCTAAGCAACTCATATTCCTTAACTTTCAGACCACTCTCCAGGAGCTACATCGCCTTCTCACCTTTAACAGTGACAGCACGCAATCTTCTCATTATGCCTAATACCAAAAGACCTATCGGTGTATCGAGCTGCAAAACCATACATATGACAAATAATCAAAGACCGTTATCATATCCTAGCATAAACAACCACTGACGAAGTGCCGGAGAGAGAGAGAGAGAGAGGGCCGGAATATAAATGCACTGTCACCAAATTAAACAAATCAACATATTACCCTTAGAATAAACTGGTGTTTGTCCACTCAGCTGCTCCAACGGCTACAGTTTAACAAATACCCAAAATCAATTATATGAATCATCATCGTCAATAACAAGTATTTTCAACAAAACTCACAACGATATCGATTGTAAAAATCATCTTCATCAATAACACCTATTTTAAAAATGAAAGACAAGACATAAATTTAGGCCCAAGCAAAAATAGTTACAACAGCAAGCACATCACAATAATTACATCACATCTGAAGCATCTTTATCTCTTAAAACAAACAAGATCGCATTTAAATAAAAAAAAACTAACACCACAAATTCAACTATTTCGATGTATATATTAACAAATAAGGAGAGAAAAAAACAAAATAAAAACCTACAAAGCGGCACATGAACAGAACCAACCTTGGCGGCGCGAGTGAGCCGGTCACCGCTCTCACCGACGGAGATGTTAAGCACAAGCTGGACCTTCATCCCTCTCATGGGGTTGGCCTGCTTCCTCTCCGAAGCCTGATTCCACACAACAATTCCCACCAAGATCAAATCTTTATGCTTCCACACCACAAATTACAAAAATCGAAAAAAAAATAATAGAAATTGAGTCTAGAAAGTACGCATGCAACTCACCGTTTCCAGATATCGCCGGCGACCTTCGGATCCGCAAATCCAACCGGAGGGAGGACGCGACGAAGTGATCAAAGACGGGAGTTTTATTTAGGGTTAGGGTTTTGGGGAGGGATGATTATATACACCATAATACCCCTTTCAGGTTCTAAAATTACAATCGGGGTACGACATAAACAAATATTTTCTCACCTAATTAATTTGTTCATAAATAGACGGTTTAGTTTGTTATCAAAGCTTAAACATATCATTTAAGATGATAAAAATAAGGCCTACCCAGACTAATACTAACTTGTTAAAGCGGTCTCCCTCTCTAGTATGTAACACAACAAATCCTTAGTCATAGACTTGATCATATACTGTTTAACTTAATTATACATGATTATTGGTATTTCTATCATGGTTATTTGAGATAGTTATTTCTACGGTCTAATTTTAATTTTTTTATAATCAATATCAAATCAATAGTGTTATCAATTTTTATTAAATATATGTTAATTATTGAGATAGTGATTTGAATATTTACATGGATTTTGTATGAACCAATTAAGAAAAGCAAATAATAAAGTAAAAAGATGATATCCTCTAACTTTGTATTAATGTTGCTTATCTGATTGATAATTGATCTTGTAAACTAAAACCTCACAAATAAAAAAAATATTGTGCTCGAAATTATATCAAAAGAAAACGAAGAGACAAGTGTGGAAGATTTAAATGAAGGCAGACAATTGAGAATTTTTAAAGAAAATGAAAATTGTGATTGGCATATTCTATAAAAAATAATATTTAATTCCGTTGCCGGGACTTGAACCCGGGTCTCTCGGGTGAGAGCCGAGTATCCTAACCAACTAGACTACAACGGAAGTTGCTTGGCTAGGGAGATAGTATTATATATATTATTTAATCAACTCTGAATCAAAATGTTAATACCCGAGGAGGAGTACAAGGGGCATAAACTACAGAGGCGTGTTCTGTTTCTCCGTTCACTCGGTTATTTGTCAGTTTCTTGTCCACTTTACAGTATTGTTTAATCAGCAAATAACCATGTATGTGCACCAAGCGAATTCGATATGCACCAGCTTAAGTCAGGCACAAGAAGGATGAGCGGTTA
Organism: Piper betle; assembly: GCA_033002965.1. NCBI lineage: Eukaryota > Viridiplantae > Streptophyta > Magnoliopsida > Piperales > Piperaceae > Piper > Piper betle. Next base: position 155,053 of record JAURVB010012574.1, on the reverse strand, counting down.
GTATCACAACTGACGACTGGGGACATAATGCATGAAATTTGAACAGAAAATTACATACAAGAGTTCGTGAAAAATGCCTTCATGGGATTAATGACGCTGGAAAGACATTATTCAGGCAAGTCTTTCAACAGGTCAACCAGGTCGCCTTTTCTCAGCTTTGAATAACCCTTCAGCCCCTTGGACTTTGCAAGTTCTTTTAACTCAATGATCTTCATCTTTTCCAGTGTCTGTAAGTCTATGACCTTGTCCACGCCGTCAGTAAACGATGACCCCTTTATAATTTCCTTGTTAACTGTTTCTTTCTTTTCGACTGGGATAGGTGACCTCTTCACAAACTTAGAAATGGGTCTTGATATTTCGATATCCCCTTTGGACAGATCTGCAGCTTTGATAAAGGCATCACTTCTGCGTGAACTCCTCTGTGGCAAGGTTCTTTCTGCAGGTCCCTTCAATCCTTTTCCTACTATTGTTGCATCTTGAATCATAAAGGTTAAAAAACAAAAAACGCATCACTACAATTTAGCCCATCAAAAAGATCTCGTACCTCTTACTTGCTTCCTTTTGGGTATATCCTCCGCTTCAATTTTGGCAACCATCCTCGTCTTTTCTGAGGAATTCTCTTTGGCTATAGAAGATTGTATCCTACTGAATAAAGCAAGTATTGCTTCTTGCCTTGTTGAATCCAATGGCTTGCCTTCAGATAAAGAACGTCCTGCCCCTTTTTCATCCGCAGATGTCTTTCCGGATGCAGTTCTCTTTCGAGATGATTGCTTCCTGCCTCCATCAGATCTAACACATTGCACATATGATTTGCTAGAGAACTCTCGACAAGCAAACAAGAAAGAAGCATCTGCAATCTCTGCGAAGGTCAATAAGCTGCATCAAAAATAATCCTTCAGTTGCTCATCACTGCAAATCTATACCAGTAACAGAAGAATTTTTAAATATTTAGAACTTTGATTATGATGTTACAAGTCAATTCTGCATGTAAGTTTTGCTGAATTTCATCGTACCAGTTATGCATCTCTGCAATTTAGAATGAAGTGTACAATAGAAGTAAAATAATTGAAACAAAAGCATCCCTTCCTTCACTTTGACATTAAATTTGCTGCTAAGGTTCTGCCCTTGCCTCAGCCTCTTCTCTACCACCCAGACTAACTTTTGTAATCCGAGGAGAGGATTTTCTCCTTTGCCTTTCCTTCAAAATAGCTTCTGACTGCTTCAACAACTCGATGTATTTCATTCTAATTTCTGAAACTGGATGTTTAGACATGGCAGAACCCTCATTATAGGCCTTCTTAAGAATAGCTGTGCCTGTCATGTTCTTAAGAGAAAGAAAATATGTTGGTGCCTGTCAAATGTCTTGTAGAACCTTTGAGGCAACCCTAAATGCTTCTTTAGGGAGTTTCTTCCTTTCAGCAAAATGTCCTACAAAAAGACAAAGCAACTCGTGAAGAACAGCCACCACTCTTTTCTCAGAGATGTCACTGTTTGGGTCCAGTTGAGAGGAGTCTACATAGGGAGAAATATATGGGAGCTTCTGGAACTCATCCAGCCATGTTGAAATTTTTTGTTTCAGCCTCAAACCTTTAGGGGGAAAAGCTGGAAAGCAATATTATCTGATGCCCCTTCAGACCAGTCATCTAACTTTGCCACATTCTTTGCACCTCAGACAACATTGCTTCATCGACACTAATGAGCTTCCATCCCTGAAGGTCGTCTTCCATTTTAATTATCTCAAAACTATCACCAAGATTCTCTTCAGGATTTTTCAAAAAATCATGAGGTAAACCCAGATACCATTGAAGCCCTTGAACAATCTTCAGAGGGAGCTTTCTTTCCTTGAACATCATGACCAATTTCTCTAACCAGTTGATTAAATCTGTTCTATGGGTTTTATAAACTAAACACTCAATCTTATGAAGCTCTGTGGAAAATTGTACTTCTCACCCATGAACTCTTCAAATATAGATGGGTATTTCCAAAGAAACCTAGCAACCTTAACAGGCACATCAAATTCATCTCCCTCTTCGAAATAGCCAAAATTGGTATGCAGCCATTGGGCTCTCGGATAATACAATTTTTCAAGGAAATAACTGCTTCTAATTCATGAGATCTGTGAATAGATTCTATGGATTCGTAAAATGAATCTTTTTTCATTTCATTGTCACCTGTACATATGTAGCTTTCTGGTTGTGCATAAAAAGATCAACTGGAACATGAAATATTCCATTTCTTAAAGTTTCTGGGTAAGGAAGATAAAACAGCGCAAAAGTATGAATGTAGTTCCCGCAAGAAAGTTCCAAATTACATCTAAATAACACTACAATAAATAAATAACATTCAGAAAACAGAAATCCCTAAAGAGTAAAAGGGACAGACATATTACCTTTATAGCGTGTGAATGCAGACATCCTAATAGATAAAAATGTAGATGATCTTGGGAGAAGGTAGGAAGCCGCCAACATCTTCGTCTCTTTTTTGGTTCCTTCCTGAAAAAAGGTGGAAATGCCAATCTTAACTTCAAAGATGTCCTCATACTGTATTTTGGGCAAAATTTTGGGAATCAGCAAGGGACCTTAGCCAAAATGATAGCTCACCTCTTAATATGTATGAAGATCACAACTCATATCTATTTTGGACGTGGGACTATTCTCAACACTCCCCCGCACGTGCAAGGCAGTTAAGCTACTTACCAAGTGGATCTTTTAGGGCCTAGGTAAACTAGATCTTCTCTGCCACTTATAGGGCTTTAACGAACATTTGCACCTCTATTGGACTTGCCACTTGGGGCTTTGACAAACGTCCGGACCACTTATCAGCTTCATTTATTTTTTTGACACAACAAGGAGGGCTAGGTAAACTAGATCTTCTCTGCCACTTATTGGACATTAAAAATTGGTACAACTAAGAAAGCCAAAGATCTAAAACAATACAATATAATGTCTGTTAAAAATAACTGATTCCATTGACTATGATTTTTATAAGATGTGATGATAAATGAGTAGTGGTTAATTTCTAGATCTTCTCTGCCACTTATTGGGCGCCCACCTCTATTGGGCTTGCCACTTGGGGCTTTAACTTACATCCGCCCCACTTATCAGCTTCATTTTTTTTGACACACCTCTATTGGGCTTGCCACTTGGGGCTTTAACAAACGTCCACACCAATTATCAGCTTCATTTTTTTTGACACAATAGGGATGTGTGAGCCCATGACTCAGTGGCACCACATATCAACTTCATTTTTTGGCTCTGATACTATAAAAAAATTTGGGCAATTCCAAAATAACTAGCTGGTCACTATGGTCGCCCACTTCGTAGCATTTATAAAGATCAAAACTCATATCCATTTTGGATGTGGGACTATTCTCAAGAGGGATCTACATCACATTTAACATTTAACGGCTCTAATAGCTCGATCAAAACTCGAATATTCTCGATGTTCATCTTGTATCAAAGCAACAGCAACACCTCCATCCAGCACAGGATATCGTACAACAAATATAATATTTCATCTGATTTTTATGTAGTCATTCGCATAAAGTATGAAAACAACAAATAAAATGACGTTACGATGATAATTTTACATGATAAGAAATTAGCCTAGTGTACCAACAAACAGTCCGGTATATTAATCGATGCCAAGTTGAACTATTTAATCCTTTAAAACTAATTTTATATTAAATTTCATCTAGATAAATATCGAGTCAAATGAGCCGAATTTGAATAAAACTGAACTTGACTCAACTCAGCTTGATTGATTGATTAGCAGTTAGCATCACCAACTGATTCACACTTCCCACACACAAACACGAGACAACCCACATATTATTTGTAGTAAAAGGCGGTTCTTTTCTACGCATAAACAACAAAATAAGGAGAAGCGAGAGGGGCATTAGGTACCCGAGACAAGTTCACCGTCAACCCAACTCCGGCGAGGCGAATGAAAAGCAGTCTGGGAGATGGCTGCGTTGCCGGTCGGGAGCGGCCAGAGCTCTCGTGAGGTCTGAACGCCGGCGCCGGCTCTCCGGCGATCGGGACAAACGGGAAAGGGTGGACGGGGGTCGAGCTCAGGGAGACGAGACTTCGGCCCGGCGTTCCCACTTTCTGGTTTAGGGCACCTTGGGTTCAGATGACTATTATACCCTTTATTTATAAAATGTGCTTATTAGAGCAAAAACTCAGGAATTAAAAAATAGGGCGGGTAAACCATCATTAACTCAAGTTTAATTTGGTGTAACTTAAAAGTTTATCGTGTTTATTAGGAGTAGAAGCTCCTTTCATTCTAAACACTCAAACTTGATTCCTAAGTTTTTGGGCCAAGTCAAGTCATTTCATGGCTCCACCAAATTTAAATTCACCTTAATAGTTTTCAATTTACAAAAAAAGATAATGTCTTTTAATTACAATAATATATAAAATAGCGATCAATATCCTTAGATAATAAAATATTAAATAGATAGTCATGCCCCCCTTACTGGATTATGGTATATAAACCATAAATAAACATATAGACACATAAAATAAGAAATTAAATGATTAATTTAAATCAAACTAAATATATTTTATTAAACTCAAACCCATATAGATCAGCCAAATCATGCGCAGGGTGGGTCCTACGGCTAGGGATTTGCTACTGTTGTATTTATATGATTAATTTAAATCTTTTTTAATTAAAAAAATTAACTTAATTATTATAATTAAAATTTTAAATACCTTAATTAAAAAATTTAAGATAATCATACAAGTGTTACTGTGACACTAACTCAGCTAGAGTCGACGGAGGGATTCCCCACTTAACATTCTACCATGGCCCATGGGCAAGAAAAGTTACTTATCAAAAAAATACTTCAACTAAAAATGTTTTTTTGAGGATGGAATGATAATGGCATTTTTTTTCTTTTAAGGTATATTTGTCCTAAATTTTACCTAAGAAATGCAGAATGGAGGTTAAAAATTTCCAAAACTCTAGTCAAAGAAAATTTTACAAAATAAGATCTTGTAAAACACAAAAAAAAAAAAGAGATAAATATTATTAACAAATCCATACACTTTTGACCTCCAATCACCTTGAGACACATGGAAAAAATATTTCATTTTTATCTTATTTTTCTATCTCCAAACATGTAAAAAAACCCTTAAAATTTTCATGTCATTTTATTTTATTACATTTCTATTTCTCATGATTTTATTTATTTATACCATTTTCATCCCAAGACAAGAGACTATTATTTGAAAATCAATTTCATAGGAGATGTTATTTAAATATAGGCAATATCGTACAAGGAAGCATTGGAGAATTATCATCTGACCTGCTTGGCCGCTAATGCAGAATAATTTGTTCACCATTTTACGGAGAAAATGCAAGAAAAAAGATAACATCAAAAGAAAAGGCTAGGCCACAGATAAGAATCTACAACAAGGAAAACTACACTATAAAGTATAAAAGAACATGTTTCTGTCACCTTCAAAGGGTGCTAACAATGCGATATACAGGAGCCCCTTGTTCAAAGAGGCGCCAACAAGAAGTTTAGGGAGAGTGAAAAAAGGATTTACAAAGAACTATCATGAAATAATAAAAAGATGCTCTCTCTCTCTCTCTCTCTCTCTCTCTCTCTCTCTCTCTCTCTCTCTCTCTCTACACAGCCAAAATGCAAACATTGTTACCAAAAGATTTACGAGTTAGTATTTCTATTTATTTTCACTTTTTTGTTAACCTGTCCATTTTTACCTTATATATGGCAGCTCTTCTCTCCTATACTCACGCTAATGGAGGGAAGTCCTCATCATTTTTGAGGTGATAGGTCTGTGAAACCCTGCTTATAAAACAAAAGTCAAACAATATCCTCAATTTATAGAATAAAAAAGGCAAGGCTGATAATACTACAGATGATCTGCTCAGATGATCTGATAACTTAATTTTATGGTCAGTTTTTTAATTCGTTATATTGCTGCATCTCAATTTAATGACACCGGTTAAAAGATCCCAGCTTACATTCTTGTGAAGAAATATATTGGTTGACTTACAAACATATCATATGTAATGTCTGAATTATATAGCAAGCTTACAAACTTGTGTATCCATGTTCTATTTAAGATGATAACTGGAGTTAGCTATTTGCGAGCAATAGTTCAGTTACCAATAGAAAAGTTCAAGTAATATATGGAAACATTCAGCAATAATTAAGAGTAAAACGGACTTCAGAAATGAAGACAGTATAACCTTATAATACAGCAATTATGCAAAGAGTATACAAGGGTAATGCCCTAAAGTCGTTAAGATTAATCTAAATTAACATTTCATATGAAAACTATAGCCCACATTAGTGCCTCATTTTCTCAAATTTTCAGAGTGCAACATATAATTGGTTCAAACCAAAGAATGCACGCGTGGAAATATACTGCAAAAAACACATAGAAAATCACATACCTTCCTTGGGTCGTACTCCAACCTGACCTTTGACCAGTAGTGGGTGCTGCATCCACAAAGTTGGAAGAAGCTTTTGGAGATACAATATCAGCATGCCTAGATTGATCATGTAAAACCTTGCCAAACTGCATAGGGCCCGAAGTTCCAAATGCAACTTCCAGTTGCTTAGCGGAGCCATCAGAATGAAATGAACCATTTGCAACAGGTCTCTGCCCCGAAAAAAATCCTTTGGACCAGACCTCTTGCTATGTCCAGAACCGAGCTGCTGGGATGGTGATGATACATGCGAAGGTGAGTGAGAGGGTGATGGCAATGGAGACATCAATGGTGATGGTGGCAGTTGTGTCTGTTGGTTGCCACTCTCAGATACAACAATGTAATCAGGTGGAGATCCCAAGCGGACATCACTACGAGACTTTGAGTAATTATTAAATATTGGTGACTGGCCAGGAATTCCATTCCTCCCTCTCCCAGGTGACTGCCTCTCCTTATATGTGTGAAGGCCCTGGAAATCCTGCAAAAAGAAACATGTGATCCTTACAACATAAAACAAATTCTTTGAAATTTAAATCAGAAAAAAACTAGGGGCTTATCAAACACATATACAAGGAGGGGAAATAAAGAAAAGATGTTACACCGTATTGGGGAAATATGTGCCAGTGCCCCGGGGTTTTGGCATTTCTTCAATATTAAAAGCGCCAGAAAGTGCTGGACCTGTCACTGGATAATAGCCTGGGCCAGGAGAAAATAGTCGCCCATTCATAATCCCAGATACATGAGAAAATGAACCCCTATTTGGTTGCAAATAATGGGGTGCATCCCATGAAGCGTAACTTTGGAATGCATGTAAAGTTTGAGACGGTATTGGAAGAACTGGTGCACCCCATATGTATTCATGACAATATTGAGCATAGAGAAGGCTTTTCAACTGATAGTCATAATCTCCACTAAGATCTACCATGAAACCAAAGCCTTCAGGAGGACCATGAACATCTCCATTAGAAGGATTTGATGAAGTTTTTGATGCCAAAGAAGAATGGCTTGCAGTATTTTCTCTAAAGAAACTAATGTAGGGACGTGAAGCTACAAATTCTTCAGTAAAAGGATATGGTCTGAGAATGTCTCTGTCGAATGGTCGCGGTGTAGAAGAAAATTTCTCCAAATAGCTTAAAGGATACACTGATCTGCTTTTTTCGGATAAACTGATTTCAATATTCATAACCCTATTACAACCTTCAGAGGATGCTTGGCCAGCTGACTCAGGGACACCATTCGCATTTCCCTCACAACCTATACAATTTCGATGATCTGCACAAGAACATTCTGAATCTGATGAAGCTTCATCTGAGATACTACGCTTACCCTTGTCCACTGACTCTGTCTTATGATCAACCATAACATCTCCACTAGTGCTACCATCACCAGAGCTGGAAGTTGATGGTCTCCAAGCCACATTATGACCATTGTTTTCCACAGATTTCTCACTACATGCAGCATCAGAGTATGCAGATTCCCCATTAACACCAAAAGGTGCATGACAAATCAAATCCTGAGCATCTGGTCTTTGTCCATTACCATGTCTATCCAACGTGTTTTGGAAAAACTTTTTAACTTCATCTCCAATGTTTTCTAGGGGTGACATGAGAATTTTCTCAAGCCTCCTGGCTCCATACGTAAATGCACTCCGAATCCTGTACAAATTACCTGAAAATTGCCATCATCAAAGAAACTAAGCTATGCTAAGCAGGGTAAAGCGATGTATTTAAAACAGTTACTATGCATGCAAAAAAATTGCAACTGAGTGAAAAATCCCCCTTGAGTACCAGGTATTTTACGCCAGTACAGCAGTGATAAAAACAGGGGTGAAGGAATCATATACACCTACCTTTACTGACGCTTCGACCCAAATTGTTGTTTTCCTTCATTGGATCAATTATGTTAAGATGTTTCCAAGGAAATGGCCGAGGTCTGGCCTCAAGCAGCCTTGGTGGGATTGCAGTCATTTCCTTGCAGTTTTTCAAAAAGTCCTTTGTTAGCAATAAGTTGCCACTATCATTTCCTGGCATATCCACTGCAACCAAATATCCCATCAAAAATCAATTGTTAAATGATTATTTTAAGCTTTTTCCTATTTAAGCAAGAAGCAAGAACAATCAGTTATAGAAACGTACCTAAATAAGAAATAAAATTAACGCTCTTCCATATCTGCCATAATACTAAGTGTAGGATACTCATATGTATACCAAAATTAATAGATTTAAGTTACCTAACAATTATATATCAATTAACGGCAATTAATAGATTTAAGTTACCATAAAAGATGAATAAATTACATGCTGGAAATCAAATATTGCCTGTTGCAGACCATGCCCGCAGATGACAATACTCACCACCTCAGCATTTACTTTCTTCTATTTCAATGAGTCACTTGATGAACTTTAATTTTACCAAAGAAAAACTAAGTTTATAAAGGGACAAGCTGACACTGAGGAAATATAAATTTAGGTGGAAAATGACATACATTCATAAGTTTCCTCATGCAAAAATAACAAGACCCGCATTTATAACTTCAATTGCGGGGGAATATTGACTTTTGTACGGAAGATTACCAGACAAACTAAATTCAACATCCCGCAAGTGAACTAGAAGCTTTTTTATCTAAATAATTAAATAACAAGACATCAAATAAGACAAAACATACAATAATTTAATTACTCCGTCAAAATATGAATGCAGTACAGCTAAAAATCCGATAAAAGCAGTGTTTCTAGTTTTGACTGACTGTACAACTTCTTCTACATACCAGCTATGCCCGATAACGAAGAGGCTGAAACCGGACCATGCAAACTGAGGCAATAATTTTCCCACTCAAACTTACTGAAGTAGTCCAAAAACCTAAATAGAACCTAAAGGTACAATTATTTTTTCAGCAAAGCAGTCATAACAATTAAGCACATTAATGGAACAAGCTGATATTTGGCTACTTTGTATACTTACTGCTAAAGGACCATCCAGCGATGAATGATAAAAGTGAAAAATGTACAGGACCAGCGTTTCCAAGGCATAGGTTGAGATCAATCCATGATGTGCCCCAAGAACACGGCTCTCATAGTAACACCAAGCTTTGATTAGTATAATACTCCGCTTGAAAAGGCTCTCTTTACCAACTAAACGATCAACCTGCAACAGCAAGCATACAGGTCATCTCCACAGTACCATATTGAAATAATTTCTATGAAATAAAAAGCTATGGTTTTGAAGGAGCTAGCCCTTGAAGGCTCAACAATACAGCATTGTGTGGAAAAGTAACCAGCCAAATCCAATAATAAAAAATGTTATGATATAAACCAACATTCATTCTCGTGCCAATCCATGCACTTGTGTCAAGAGATCAGCTTCTTAAGTCCTAAAAAAAAAAACTGTTTGACAACTACATGGTCAAGATATTTGGACTCATTCAATAACCCTAAATAATGCATATTCCAGGAGAAGCTTTTAGGCAGGAGATCCAATGAGGTGCCAAGTCTTTTATGTGCTTTTTCTTAAACATTTTTTCTTATGCCAGTCATATCGTTCTGTATCTCAAAAAATGACAATAATTTCAATGTTTAAAAAAAAAACTACCTGCTCAAGGAAACACAAAGTACCAAGTCCTCCTAACTGATTGAAAGATATATCCACAACGATATTGTTAATAAGACATTTTACAAGTTTGACCTGACAAAAGGAAAATAAGTGTCAAACAAACAAGCAAGGAAATTATTGCTGAACGAGTTAATTTCATTTGCAGATGCAAGCAGTAAATGCAAACTAGAACAGAGCCAATGCCACAGACTACATTCAATATATTATATATTCAGCAAACACGGGCTGCTGCTTGTTTGTACATACCCCATTTGACTCCAACATAACTCAAACATTATGGTACAAATCCTGTTATCTCTTTAAACATGAAGCACTTAGCACCCTTCTTCATGGCCTTCAGATGTTTAAACATTGAATGCAAACAACTTTCTATCTGGAAATCCACTTTTTGTTCTAAAAGCTATGTCTATACAAACTTTTGAGTTCCACAAGATGTTTGTGCGCTAAACACCACTCACATAAAAGGAATAAGGAAAACTCAATAAGGCTCTGATCTAAACCTTCACACAATTCATCAATCATCTGGTCAACACCCATTCTCATCATACGACTTACTCTCAATACTCATTGCCAACAGATAAAATTGAAAGCTGACATGGACATAAACAAATAAATGATTAAAGTGAAATACAAAGCAAGAAAAAGGACCTCTGCATGAATGTATTGCACATCTTTTACTTCAAATTCAGCAAACTGGTTATGCTCTTCTGCCTCAAGCATATTATAAACATCCCCGCATAAAGACTCTTCTGCATTGGGACTGCTAAGTGCAGTTAAATCAATATCTCCATCGGGGAGATATGTTTTCAACGGAACAGAACCAAATGGAAATAACTGCAAGATACAAAAATATTAGTTTTTTTCATCTATCAACAAGCAGATATAACCAAACATCTACTCTTATACTCTTCACCACAAAAATTCAATTTTTTCAAGCGCATGACAAGGGAAAAAAAACTTATTGGTTTACAAAATATAGAATACAGGTCCATCTCGAGAATGATCTCAAAAAAAGTGCTCAAGAATCATGGAGAAATCTGTTTGCCAGCAGCACTTGGCTTTCCAGATAGTATCACGACTCTTTCATAAAATAGTCCAATGGACCCATAGTGCTCCCCTCCATCCAAAGATTCCAAACCAATTAACATGTATAGGCTAACAACTGCATGAATATCTACCTGACTAGGAAACAATGCAGTCAGAGATAAAATGCACATCTATGACAGCGTATATGTGCCCACTTTAACAATAACAAGGGCGTTAAAGGGGAAATTTTAAGGCGAAGAATGAACAGCCAGGAACATTCAATGAAAATATTTCATCTCTAAATCACGCACTAAAAAAATTTCCACGTAAAGACAATAATATAAAAGTAATTATGAATGCCCACATCCAAGATTTCTCAGATCAACAAGAATATAAACCAAACATGTCGATCCACCAAGAACACTCAATCACCTCGGTACCAAGATATCCTCTGACGAGTCGTTGAACATAACCTATAACATCCTTTCGCCTTTCGTCCGACACAACAGTTGGCTGAATCCGATTCACCACCTCGCGGGTAGCCACTTCCGCCGCATGGAAGTTCTCAGCATCAATCGCCGGCAGCTGTAGGTCGGGGAACGAAGCCGTGCATGGGGGCAGCGCGGATGCCTGGGGCGACGCGTCGTTCAAAATGCCATCGGGCTGTGGCACCAAAACTTGGAGATCGCCCATGCAAGCCAAACAAAGCTTCCACCTATTCACCACCAAATCAAAGCCCCGCCGCCATCCCCCTAACCACAAAAAACACAAGGATCGTCATCACAGGCCTCAAATCTTGGCATCACTACCTCCAAACAATCCAATCTCCACCGAAACCCCAACTTGCACAACCAAACTTCCATGCAAAAATTACAAGCACCTACCCAAACTCAATCCGAACAATCCAAACATGCAACACTGGAACTCGCTCAACAACGCCAATAGATTAAGATCAAGAACCTATCCATGACCAAACTCAACAAAAAAAAAGCAAAATAAAAAAATTCTTCGCAGAGTGCGGGAAACACATAATCGGATAAAATGGAATACTTATTTCGAGGAGATGATTGAAGGAAGAATAATACGGACTAGAGCTTTGGCAGGTATACAGATTATTAACGCCTGGAATTGGTACCGGAATTGGTACCGGAAAAGACGATTCTTTTATTTTTTAAAAAAAACCTCGTAGGTTGGTTGGAGAGAGAAAATACAAGACTAGAGGTTTGTCAGGTATACAGATTATTAACGTCTGGAATGGGTACCTGAAAAGACGGTTCTTTTATTTATTAGACAAAAAAAGCCTGGAATTGAAAATTGGAAAACACGGTTGTTTTATTTTTTGACAAAAAAACAAAACAAGAGCTTTGTGTTTTGACCTAAAATTTATGATTATTGGTAACAGTGGTCATCATGGATTTGCTAAAACATCCTTTGGGAAACACCACTATTGAATTTACCAAATGACCATTCGTGCCTCTCATTTTAGTTTTTTTTGTGGGATAAGTGGGAGGAATAAAATTGAACGTTTGATATTGGAAAATTGTGGATAAGAGTGTGCAATGTTTTAGTACATGGAGGGTTTTTTATATGTTGTATATTAGATGCTAGATGGGTGTTTTTTTTGTTGTTTTGTCTTTAAATTTTTTGTCTTTTATAAGTATCTAATCGACAAAAAGTTTTTGTTTAGAAAATTGTTTTATTATTATATAGATTAGACATTTTTGGCTGTTTTATCTGTAATTTCTTATATATAACTTACAAAAAAGCTCTTTATCTCTAGGATTATTTATTGTTAGTTCGATCCGGTATTTTTAGTTGTTTTGTTTTCTAATACTTTCGTTGTTTATAGGTATAACTGATAATAATATAAAATCTCATGCTTAGGATTTAATAGTTCAATCAAGTGGGTTTTATTTTTTTATCTTCAATTTCTTGTCATTTATAAATATAACTTACTAAAAAAAGCTGTGATCCTTTTGGTTTTTTCTTAGTTTGATTAGGTGTTTTTAGTTATCTTGTCTTGAATTTTTTATCGTTGGTATTTTATTTTTAAACCTTCGATCAAGTATTTTTGGTTGTCTAGTTTTTAATTTTTTGTCGTTTATATTTATAAATATAAGTGAAATCCAATGTTCAAAGCAGATTAATTTTATTCAAATTGTGATGTATAACTATATTATGTGACAATAAAGACACTACATAGACAAAGGGGGAGTGAATTATTTTGTCTTTAATTTTTATTGTTCATAGACATGATTAAAAACAAAAGAAGTTTGAATTTAATTGTCAAAACAAATCAAATTTATTCAAGTTGTCGTCATATAACTATGTTAACTATCGAGAAAAATGCATGCTATATGGACAGAGGGGGATTAAAATGCTCAAGAGGAAGTAAAATACATGTATTATTACTACAAAATAATCAAATGGGATAAGTTTGTGAATTTAGTCAAAACACGTGTTCAAATTTATGGAAAAAAAATGACATGCATCAATTATTATAATGACATGCTTCAATTAGTAGTTACATCTAATAACTCCCTCAAAATTATTATAATTATCAATTTCATCAGTAAGAACTATTATTAGCATATTTAGATAATTTAATTTTTTCCCCTTTACTCATAATTAGCCTCGATTATTCACTGCCTAGTATTATCAAAAAAATGTCCTTTTTTGTAAAAAGTTTAATTTACGATTATAGATTTTTATATAATAAATTATAAGAATATCATTGCCTGCCAAAATATATTCTGTGAAATATATAATAATATATATTAAATGCATTAAAATTGGTCCGTGTCATTTAATTCTATGTGCATACTGTATTATTAAAATAATTTAACTTAATCTGTTTTTATTTTACATCTGCTCATTCAGTGGCTTATATTTTTTTAGTTTTAAACATATAATTTAGGCCCATTAATTTGTACTATGTGTTGGGTTATTATAAATAAGTCATTTAATTATTTACATAAAAATAATTAATTTAGTTAATACTATTGACATGATTAATCTATCTATCTTCAATATCTATAGCTATATTTATCTCTACTATATAGAATAAAAGAATGATTTTTGACAACCGGCAATTTAACTAGAGATTAACAAATGTCACCTTTTGATTGGTTAATTAAATATTAAATATAAAAAAATAAGATAAATCTATTTTAGAATAAAAGTATGCTTGATCAAATATTTTTTAATCGCCATACGTATATGTAAATCTTCTTTGATGTTCACTAGATAAACATGCCCACTTTTTTAATCAGCATAGGTATAACAACCCAAATAGATTGGATAGATTTGCACCTGTTAACGTTAAACCAAAAAATGAGGTTACAAAATGGATATATCTGACGTCCATTGAGAATATCCAATATTTATCAAATATCATAATATATATATATATATATATATTATATATATATATGGAATAAGTATTGTTGTACTCCAGCACAGCCATTGGCTGTGCTGGAGTATAATCTTGGTTGTTGGATTAGCCAATGCTGGAGTATAATCTTGGCTGTTGGATGCTAATCCAACAACCAAGATCTAAAAAAAAGGGGTGGGGGCGGCGCCGCCGCAACAGCGACAGCGGAGGGGGCAGGAAGGCTGCCCGGCCACGGCGACGGCCGGGGGGCGCCGGCGACAGGGGATGGGGGCGCGGCGCGACGGGGTGGCGGGCGGGGGACGGGGGACGAGGGACCGGGGGGGGGGGGGCGTCGTGCGGCAGGGTGGCGGGCGGGGGACGGGGGGGAGCGTCGCATAGCGGGGTGGCGGGCGGGGGACTGGTGGCGGTGGGCGGCGGGCCGACAGGGGAAGACGTGTATATATATATATATATATATATATATATATATATATATATATATATATATATATATATATATATAATACCTATTAATTGGGCTTCTTTTGCTTCTTCGTCTATAACTCAACTCTTCTCTCTATAAACTCAATTAAACAGCATTTCAATTTCAAGTAATGATTTCTTCTTTTTTTTGTGGTATTTTGCCTCTTCGTCCATAACTGATCAACTCCTCTTCTCTTTATAAAATTTTGTTATTTAATTTATTAAAAAATATAATTCAATATTAGCATGTCGACTAAATAAGATGATAAACGAACCCAATTTTTAATTGAATTAAATAAAAATGATAACAGATACGTAATTTAAATATTTTTAAATAAATAAAAATATCAGGTAAGTAATTTAGTTAATTATTTAATTTAGATTGGTAAAAGATAACTCTGAATTCGTAATTAAATTAATTTAAAGAATAAGTTGAGATTTGTAGTTGAATTTCTAACTCATTCAGGGTTGCATTAATTTTGAGTAGGGTTAATTTAAATTCTAATAAACGAATAAATTTTAATAATTAGAATATGATAATTTTTAGAAAATAAACTATAAAAGAAATATAAAATCGAGTAGAGCCCGCACTCAACACGTGGGAATATTTTGATAAGAAACCAATTTAAAAAGGATCATATTTTATTAGTAAAAAATGAGTTGGAAGTATAATATTAATGGATCATAATAAAAATACATTTTATTAAGTTAAAAGTATAATATTAATGCGATATATATTATTAAAAAATTCAAATTTGGTAGGAGGACGTTGGTGATCTAATATACAAAAAAATCAAAACAATAATACCTAGTTGAAAGTATACTCAACATGTATAAAAATATATATAAAAATTGGCACAACTGCCAGTTATAGGCCTTGATATATTAGTATATACATCATTCTAAAGTTATTTATATTAATAATTATTTTCTCACAGTATTGCATGCCTCTAATATTAATTCTTATTGTATATGTATGTTTTTTTATTCAATGCATGCTTACAATGGTATCTGTAAAACCTGTGACTCGAGTCAGGGTTTTACGTTACCGAACCAGTTGGTTCGACCGTTGGTTCGAGTCGAGTCAGTTTCATGAACCGCGTGCTGAGTCGAGACCAGCCGTGAGTTATAAGCGATGAGAGTCAGGTGTACTTGAATATATGATGATAACGTCGAGAAGATGGTGAGATACGAGTTATCTGAATATATGAAAGTATGCAGTATTTTTTTCTTTTTATATGTTTGATCGTAGAAATAGTTTTAGGCCGAATAACGCGTTAGGACGCGTTGGGTTATATTCGGGTGGGTTATTAGTTATAGAGCATGTCATTTGGATGTTGCTGTGTTTGTTTTATTTTAAGGAATTTTTCCATATTTTTCTAGATTTTTTTAGAATTTATTACGAACTAGATATTATTTTGACTCTAGTAGGAATCGAGTCAATACTTATTTACGAAACTGCCATTGAGGGTATTTTTCTCCCTCCCGACCCTTCTTCACCCAAACCCTCGCCGTCGCTAGTGCTCGTCGCCGCCGCCGCCATCGACGTCATACAACCGCCGATCAACGCCGCCCCGCCCCGCCGTGCCGCCACGACCCACCCCGGCCACCATCTCGCTGCCACGACGTCGGAATCGCCCCACGAAACCTCCTCGGCCGTTGCCACTTCGAGCTGGATTCCGCCGTCGTCCGGGCCGCGCCGCCGCCGCTGTGGCCCCGACGACCACCCCTCGCCGTCGCCGACGTTTCCCCCACCATCCCGACCGCCGTCGAGGCCGGCCGCAGCCCCGATCGGAGCACACCGCCACCGCCGTCGACTGAGCCATCGCCGCCTCGGCTGCCTTGTTCGACACCACCATCGGACCAAGCTCATCGAGCTGGTGCCGATAGACCCCCTAATTGCCCCGTCCCGAATCATTGCTGGAAAATCGCCGGCACTCGCTGGAAAACCGCCGGAACCGCTGGAAAATTGGATTCATGGGAAATTCGCCGGATCACCCGCCGAACGCACCTGGTCCAATCTGATCGGACTTCGGACGCCGCTAGGTGCCGAATTCGAGTTTCGAGCCACGAAACGGAAACCCTAGCTGTCGCCGATTTTCGACGACGCGAGGTATAATTTATTTTAATTTAATTATTTGAAAATGTTAATTATTAGAATTGCATGGCTAGGATTGGTGAATTGTGTGTTATAATAATATGTATAAATGTAGATTTGATTAAGGATAAAATATGAAATTTGTTTGATTGAGTGGTGTTAAAAATGGAGACTAAGAAACTAATTAGGGTAACTAGGTAATGATCATGATCAAATGCAAACTAGCCTAAGTAGACTTGCTAGAATTGATATAGGTTGATGTGTGTTGATTGATGCGTGATTGTGTTGATTGTGTGTGCATGCTATAGGATGTGTGATTCATCATGCGGGCGTTAGTTTTTAGCTTGATTGTGTAGGTACGGTGTAGGAGCTCGCCGCCTAGGCGCGTGGACCCGTTTGGAGCTTCTACCAGGTCCGTTTAGGACTCGTTCTCTGATTTACGCTATTCTATTGTGTATTTGATTTATCATGTGCAGGACGAGTTAAGTGGCGTTTTATCGGATCGCACTTAACTCGGGCCATTTAGCCAACAATTTTCCGGATTAATAACCCTCGAGGATGAGATCCCTCGAGTTTGTTTTCGAACTTCAGATCCAGCTCACGTTGCCTTCGGGCCTATTGTATAAATCCCAACCCAGACCTATATATATGTATAGTTTTCGTGTTTTTGTGAGAGACTGAATGAGGGAAATCCGACTACCGTGCTACGCGAGCGGGCACGTGTGTGTCGACAGTGGGCTCTGGAATGGTGTGCGGGCCGTTTCATTCCCGAGGGATCCTGACAACTCCACCTTTGAGTTCCTCAAACCCGGAGAAGTGTGGAGGTTCACGGGTACTGCATTGCAGCGCATGTCTAGACTTGTGGTTTCAAAGGGTACTGAAGGCGACTGCCTGAGAATACTCGGCCTTCGTGCTCAAGGCCAGGAGTAATATGGAAGGTGCAGAGGGCGGAAAGGAATGAGATTTGACGCAAGAAGCAATAGAGAAATGGCCGAGGCATGAGAATGTGAAAGATAGGGGGACGCTGTCGACCCGAGGGCGACGGCTCCCGTATGTGCCCTGATGAGAGTTCTTGAGGAAGTATATGGTTTTCATTCAACAGGAGAGTTTGCTCTCCTGTGCCAGATTGATATTAGTTATTTTCCGGGCCGGTAACACTCGTTACTGACGGTTTTTCTATATATATGTAGGTGAGAAATGCGAGGGATGAAAGCTGTCGGGACTGCGAAGGAGCAGCACGGAACCGCGCACACATGTACCTGCCGCGTGTAATCTATAATGACGGTGTGTTATTGCTACGTGAATGATAATTTTGATGTGTTTGTTTAGATAAATTGCTTGATATGAAATGAATGGATAAATATGAATGAGTAGGGAGCCTTGGAGTTCAGACTCGGCTCAGGTAAAAACGAATGAGATAATGGTTGAATGTCAGGGTAGATTATTATGTGTTACTGTATTTTTATAAAATAGTATATATTTTCTTTTGGTTTCTCATTTATTATTTTGTCTTGTCTTTGCTTGTACATCATAGCATGCATGTAGGACTACGTTAGAACCCACGCATCCCATCCATGCATTTCATGTTTGCATCTCCATCTTGAGACACCGAGGGCAGATCCGGGTCGGCTTAACCGAACCCAGTAGATTAGCGAACGGTTCGGTCGCCAGTGACATTTCCGGGTCGGTTCACTGGTGAGCCGAAACGGGTTGTTACAGTATCTACAAATTATAAACTTGCACGCACAACTCATGGGGAGTTTATAATTAATATAAATTATATAAAATCAAAAATATTATGATAACAAATGCCAGTGTAGCAAAAACTAATATATTTAAAAATAAATCTCAAACTAGGTCATCTAAGCTTTCCCTTGATTAGAAAAAAATAATCATTTAAAAAAATTCTTAGATCAATTGAGCGGATGGTACTAACACAATAAAATTTCTATTTTGAATAGTAACTATGATAATTAAATATAAGCATAATTTTTAAATCAAATGGATATTGATAAATAAAAGAATTTGAGCAAAGTAGGATTATACTTAGGTATAATATAAAAAATGTATAGAATCAATTTCAAGCTCAAGTAGGATTATACTTTAGATATAGACTAAGTTTCAAAATGTAACTTCTAATTAAAAATATTGGAATTGGAAATTGACTAAGATTATGTTTAATCAGAATAAAAATATCACTTTTTGAATAAATTATGAGATAGTGTTTATTAGGTTTATAAATAGATTGTATTTGCTTGACTAAAATTTAACACATATTAGATTGTATTTTAAGTTGATTCAAATTTTAGAAATACAAATAAAACTCAAACAAAGTGAATAATTTAAGTATTTGCTAATTTGGATTTTATCAAGAGTATGAATATTAATAATGAGAATATAGTAATTTTTAAAATGCACAATAAAATAAAATGGTATAAATCAAACAACTGTGTCATGCAATGCAAAAATAACAAATTTAAGTAGGATTATCTAAAATTTATAATTAGAAAGCAAAATCTTCTTAAAAAATGCATGATATAATTTAAAATATATATAATTAAAATTTTTTAAGTCAAATTTGAATGTGATACGTATTGATAAAGTTTAATTTCAGATCTGTTAGTTGGTTAGTATATGATATACTAAAAAACAAGAAATAGTTAACTATAATCAACTTATAAATTAAAAAAAATAATTAGTTAGAAGTATAATCAATATATAATAAAAAAATATTCAACCCCAGGCAAGGCGCGGGTATACACTTGGTAAATAATATATAGGGTTGTAAGTGTAATTCTCTTTCTTCCTATTTCCTTCTTTTTGTGAAAATATTTAAACTTGTTCTTATATTTATTTTTCTTTATCTTATTTTTTCCTTGCAAAATAAAAGAATTAGTTTAAAAATAACCTATTTATAACTATTTTTTTATTATTTTTGAACCTATAAAAGCAATTTTTAATTTATAAATGTCATCCCAACTCTCCTATAAGTTAATTATTACAAAAATATTTTATATACAGTAATATTTTATTTGCCGTAACATTGTTATTTTTTTTGAAGAAGAAATTAATGTATGAAATAAGAACTCAAAAGTCAAAGATGATTTTGACATATAAATCATAAACCGTTTCAAACATGTACATATTTAACATCCGAAAACTTTAAACGCAACTTTGTCCCACTTCTCTATTGTTTTTAGAGTATCAATTTATTTAAAGAATTAAGTCATTGTGACATTTGTTTTAACTTCTAGCTCTATTTATTGGCTTAGCTAACTTACACATTTTCTAATAATGTACAGCATTGAAAGATCCCACTCTAAACTACTATCTCTCAATCGTAGTTTTTAAAAATTA
Organism: Piper betle; assembly: GCA_033002965.1. NCBI lineage: Eukaryota > Viridiplantae > Streptophyta > Magnoliopsida > Piperales > Piperaceae > Piper > Piper betle. The sequence continues at coordinate 134,639 of JAURVB010012574.1, read as the reverse complement.
AAGCATCTTATCTCTCATTTAATTTATATATTCTTAATTATTATTATAATAAAAATTTAAAAATAAATGGGAGAGAAAGATACAAAAATTGAGAAAAGTTATTTTTTTACACGGATCACTTGTTTCCTACTCTATGTGTGTAGCCATGCTTCACCTTCTCCCCTCTTCGTGCCCATAATTACTCTTATGCGTCTAATTCATGGACTTTTTGGATACCTAGGGTTTAGTACCTATCCTTAATTGTGCCAGGTCTATGAAAGATAGTCGATGCTATCTAAGTAGTCAAAACAACTAACCGATACTAACGTGTGTATTATAGTTATAGGGATGTTTGAGTATTGGTGCTAGGAGGTTGTCAGGACACTTAGGAGTGCTCTCGAGTTCCAAGGAGTAGAGCCGAGCATGACTAAGGTTACCCAATATCAAGCAAAACAAAGAGTGATGATCAATGACCTAAAGTAGCTCACCGGATCACAATGACTTGTTACCGAGCATTACCTAGGGCTTAGCTAGTAGTTGTGTTCTATCATCGTCAAATTAACCTTATGATGTCAATTAAACAGGTTCCAAGTCTCGAGCATGACCCGACAGCTTGAGCAGTGCTGATTTCTGCTATCGGCATTCACTTGGAGGAGATACCGAGTGCAATTGGGTAGTACCGAGCATTCCGAGAGGTGGTGATCGAGCATGGACATCGACAGCAGCGCATGAGGTTGTTGGCAAGGCAAAGTTGGAGTACTGATCGCACTGAGAGACAAGTCTCAGGAGTAATGACGGTGTCTGATCGAGTAGTGCCATGAGTTGGGCACGAGCGTTGGGCGTGATCGAGAACGGGTAATTGGTATCCTGGAACTTAAGTGAGGTTCCCTGGTCGGACTAGGATTTCTGGCGATGGCGCAATTACCGGTAATGCTGCCTGAGTTTGTGATTGTGAGACTTTTTAGACATCTAAAACTTGGTCAAGACTTCATGTAAGAAATCTTGGATGACGAGTGGACAAGGCTCGAACCCTAGCATAGCATCTGATCTCCAAATTAAGGTTAGGGTTCGGCATTCACTTAGAGCCTTGTCCGCTCGTCATCCTCATTATCAACAGTTAGGCCTACTGACATCTCTATAGGCGTATGGAATATCTAAAAAAATTTTTCCCGTTAACGGCTCCGTAATCGACCCGGGAAGAATAAATTCGAGGTTTAGAGAGTGTTTCCGGAATAAAACACGCAGCCAAAAATTTAACCTTAAGAATTGACAGCTGCCATGGCCACCGCCGCACCGCCTTGCGCCGGCGTCGGCGTCGGCGTTTGCATCTCCTCCGGGATCCGAACAACTAACTCACCAAAGCAAAGCAATAGGCTTCGCTTCCCCTTCAACCCGATTCGCCAAAGCCCGCGTCTTTCTTCTTCTTCGGGCGCCGGCGCCGGCGCCGGAGGCAGTCATGGAGGTGGGAGACGAGTTCAATGCAGAGATTGCGAGGCTTTGCGAGGTGGGCGATTTGGGTTCCGCCGTGGCTTTCCTCGAGGAGCTTGCGGAGCGTGGCCGGCGTGTTGGGCCGAAGAGCTACTCCTCGGTGTTGCAGCTCTGCGCGGAGTTGAAGGCACTGCGAGCAGGGGAGAAGGTGCACAGGGTTCTGACGTTGCTTGATGGTGTGGAGATCGATGACGTTCTGGGTTCTAAGTTGGTGGGTATGTATGTTGAGTGTGGGGATTTGGCGAGCGGGAGGAGGGTGTTCGATGGGATTGAGAAAGACTGCGTTTTTATGTGGAATCAGCTCATGAACGAGTATGCGAGGATTGGCGAGTTTGCGGAGTGTGTTGGATTGTTCGAGCAGATGATAGATTTGGGTGTTGAACTGAATTCTTACTGTTTTACCACTGTTCTCAAATGTCTTGCTGCTCTGGGGTCTGTAGAAGGCGGCAAGCAGGTTCATGGATTGATTCTGAGGTTAGGATTGGAGTCTTGCATTGTAAGTAATGCTTTGATTGCCTGCTACTCGAAGTGCAGGATGGTAGGACTGGCACGCAAGATTTTCGACGATATGCGAGTAAGGGACTTCATTACGTATAATTCAATGATCAGTGCTTATATATCCAATGGCTTGGCCAAAGAAGGTTTTGAGGTGTTGAAGGACATGTGGTTTTCAGGTGTTGCAATGAACTTGGCTACTTTACTCTGTGTTTTGCCTGCTTGTGCTGAGATGTTTCTTTGGCAGGGAAAATTCTTCATGGTTATGCAGTAAAAGCTGGTCTTGTGGAGCGGATCACTCTTAATAACTCATTGCTGAACATGTATGTCAAATGTGGAGAATTAGCTGCTGGGGTTCAGCTCTTTATTGGAATGAATGAGAAGAATGTGGCTTCATGGACAATAATGATTTCAGGGTATGCTCGAGATGGACAATTCGACAAGGCATTAGATTTATTCTATGAAATGGAAGCGAAAGGGGTTCTACCTGATTTGTTTGCAATCACTAGTATCCTTAATGCGTGTGCATGTAATGGGTCACTGGATTGTGGCAAACGCATTCATGATTACATCCGTAGGAATAAACTAGAAAAGAACCTTTACGTTTCTAACTCATTGATGGATATGTATGCAAAATGTGGAAGCATGGTTGAAGCTAAGCTAATATTTGACAAAATGGCTGAGAAGGATATTATCTCTTGGAACACTATGATTGGAGGCTATTCAAAAAACGCTTTTCCTAATGAAGCGATTGGTTTGTTTGCTTGCATGCTGCCATTAAAAACCCAATGCAGTGACCATTTCATCTCTGCTTCCTGCCTGTTCTGATCTATCAGTCCTGGGGAGAGGCAGGGAGATCCATGGGTATGTAATGAGAAATGGGTTGTTTGAAGATATCTTTGTGGCTAATGCCCTTATTGATATGTATGTCAAATGTGGTGCACTGGCATTGGCGTGTCAACTATTTGATGTACTGGCTGTGAAAGATCTTATATCATGGACAGTGATGATAGCAGGATATGGCATGCATGGGCGTGGAGGTGAAGCAATTGCTGCCTTCAACAAAATGAGAGAAATGGGTGTTAAACCTGATGTGATTTCCTTCACTGCTATATTGTTTTCTTGTGCTCGTTCCTGCTTGGTTGATGAAGGAGGGAGAATTTTCAATATCATGAGATATGAATACAAGATTGTTCCCAAGATGGATCACTATGCCTCCATGGTTGATCTTCTTGGTCGAGCTGGCCGTTTGAACGATGCTTATAAGTTCATTCAATCAATGCCTATTAAACCTAATTCAAGTGTGTGGGCAGCATTGCTTAAAGCTTGCAAGTATCATAGGAATGCAAATCTTGTTGAAAAAGTTGCCCAGCGGTTATTTGAGTTAGAACCTGATAACGCAGGTCACTATTTGCTGCTTGCAGATGTATATGCAGAAGTTGAAAAATGGGAGGTTGTAAACAAAATAAGGCATAGAATTGGGTTGCAAAAGCTGAGGAAAAATCCTGGCTTTAGCTGGATAGAAATTAAAGATAAAGTTCAGGTGTTTGTTTCAGGGGATAGATCCCACCATCAAGTAAAAAAAATTGAGGCATTTCTGCGGAAGGTGAAATTGAGGATGGCAGAAGAGGGCTACGATTTGAAGATGAAATATACATTGATCGATCTGGAAAATAGGAATAAGGAAGTGGCTCTCTGTGGACACAGTGAAAGACGGGCTATTGCGTTTGGAATCTTGAACTTGCCATCTAGGAAGCCTATCAGAGTTACTAAGAACTCGCATATTTGCCGAGATTGCCATGAGACTGCAAAATTCATCTCCAAGATGTCTGGTAGAGAAATTATCTTGAGAGATTCCAACTGGTTTCACCACTTTGACAGTGGAAAATGTTCTTGTAGAGGATACTGGTAATGGAAGCAGAATGGACCGTCTTACTCTTACATTCAGTACTCCTAAAGCATAACTGAAAAGTGGGGTAGAAAATTTAGTTGCATCACTTCCAGAATGCTCATCTATAAACAGTTCTGACTTTGTACAAATATTCATTGTACGATGATAGTACAAAATAAAAATCATTCTAATTCTACGGATATGAATTTTGTAGTTTCTATAGTCGTTAATCCAAATTTACCTGGGTCTTCCTGTTCTTAAAGTTTTGTTTCTTTTCCTCTTTTTTGGTTGGAGACTTGGAGGTGGTTAGATCATAGAACCATTTCATAAACAGTTTATAGCATTGCATCATCTGTTTTCTACATTAGGAAAAACTTCTGCCATGATCAACAAACATGGCCTTTTTTTTAACATGGCCTGTTTAGATGTTTATTAATAAAACACCTTGACATTATCCTTTAAATATTGATTTAATTTATATCCAAAACATGTGGTCCAGTACTAGAGATGGGTGTCTTTTTCGTCCTTGGGTACCTCTTTCTTTGTCAAAATTATGTGGGAATCAGCTCTTTCGTCCTTTTTTTTTTTAGCTAACCGTTTTGTCCATCTCCATCTATGGGTTTCTGTGATAAAATTACTTTAGCAAGCTTCATCTATTTGTTTCTTGTTGACAACATAAGGATATATCCCAAAGGTCAGATTGCTTGGAAAAACATCACTGTTTGTTCAAGTATATGATTGGCGCAGCTCGTCCACTCGTCCACTCGTTGGCAACAGCTGATTATAAATAAGATATGAATGTTAGGTAAGCCATGAGCATCATCAGCAATTTTTTTGCATATTTTTTGCTGGGTATCTCGTGCATGTTGCACATGGTAATGAAGGAAATGGCTGAGACAAATGTCATCAACCTAGAATCCTATCTATATTATTTAAACTAAACTTTGACTCCTGCTTTTCTCTTTGCCATTTGAAGATCTGGAATGAGTTATTTCAATAGTCCTGATGACACCAAAACCATTTGATATGGAGGTCAAGCGATACAGATGTGTGGGGCTCGTCTTAGTTTCACTAAAAAAGAGAGAAAATTTTCATCTTATACAAATTGGAAAGCATTAGAACTTGCCTGCAAGGACCAACTTGTACCTGTACAAAATCATTCTTTTTACCATCTTCGCAGTGCTTCATATCTCACTTTATGATTTAAGTCTTCATATCAGTTTCAATGGAAGAGTAATAAGGTATAAACCTACTAATCAAACCCTACAAGTTAGAATGACACTTGCTACGCTGAAAATGAAAATTGCATTCAGATTCATTTATTCACCCGTTGAAAATCCTCTATAAAAAGAACCATTGTTTGTTAAAAAATAGCTGCCGAGTACACATTGGTAAAAATTAGAAAGAAGTTTCAGAAAGTTCAACAGAGACAAAATTTGGGAACATATGATCCACTGGCCAAGCACCCAAAACCTTGCCGGAGCATTTACATTGCTTAAAGGACAAGAGATATTATGAAAATCACACGGTGTGCTTTGTGGAGAAGGAGACAATTGGGACCCTAATCCCTCGTCGCCCACCAGATCAATATGTAAACTTCGGGCCAAAAATACGTAGCCTACACAGGCCCCACAATAACACCAACCAGAAAAATAATAGGACAGGAACTTTTCTACCAAAAAGCAGCGCTTGTAGACGCTCAGATAAGCTCTTTCGGTAGAGCGAAAAATTTCTTTTGGAATTTGGATCCTCCTTAAAAATGGATCTCTAGGCATGAAACAAAAGGCACCATAAAACTTTTGCTTTCTAAGATCAGATCCAGTGCCATAAAAAAAGCATCACAACAACATATTCTCAAAGAAAATATTGCAAGTAAGAAGTGTATAGCATATGTCTGTATCAATAACATACAAAACCCAATCAATCAGTGTCCTAAGATCTTTCAAGAAAATATTCGGTAGAAGCTGCAACCTTAATTAAGAGTATAGGACATACAACGGGGCAATTCAGAGAAGATGTAATGGTAATTGTATACACAAAGACATCATCATCACCATCTCTTTCCTCCAGGTTGCAGCCAGCTATGGCAATCAAGAGGCACTCCCTCCCAATGCATCCATCACTTACAAATAAAAAAAATGGTGCTCATACATGAATTTAAAAAAAATAAAAGCTTAGCCAAACTCACCTCAAATAATCCAATATCCAACAATTCTCGTGCGAACGTATGTAAAACCCATCTCAATGTTCTTCAGCAATTTCACGGTCTAACCACACCATTTGGAGAGAAGAACTATGAAGATGATGAGGAAGACAATAGAGGAGAGGCCAATGGCCACTCCCAGCACCACCTTGTTAGGACCATGACTGCGCCCTTCCTTCTTCTTGGGCGCCTCGTCGTAGTCCTGGATCATCACCACCGCCATCTGACGAAGAATCCGACGACGACGACGACCGGTCCGGCGGTGGCGAGACGGGGAACCCGTCCTTGTCGCATGGAGCAAGCCCAAGCTTCAACTTGGAGGAGATGAGAGAGTGGTTGTAGCAAAGATTGCTGTTTTCGCCCACCTTGAACACCTCCAACCTCTCGATGAAGCTAACGTTGAACGGCATCACCCCGTGGAAGTTGTTCCGCTCCAGATTCAGATACCTCAACCCCTTCATCTCGGATATGAACTTGGGGATGGAGCCGTTGAGCTGGTTGGAGCCGAGATCGAGATGCACCAGGTGGGGAATCGACGCGAGCGTGTCCGGCACCGGGCCGGAGATAGAGTTGCCGGCGAGGGAGAGGTTGCGGAGCGAAATGAGGTCGCCGATGGAGTCCGGCACCTCGCCGGAGAGGTGGTTGGAGCTCAAGTTGAGAACTTGGAGGCCTTCCAAGCGGGTGATGGAAGGCGGCACCGTCCCCTTGAGCTGGTTGCGGGAGAGGTCAATGTAGGTGAGATTGAGGTGCCAGCGCTTGGGGAGGGAGCCGGTGAGGTTGGTGTCGGAGACGGTGAGGTTGGTGAGGCGCTTCATGGCGGAGAGGAAGACGGCGGGGCCGCTGGCGGCGATGGGGACGCCGGAGACGGAGAGGGAGGTGAGGTTGTGGAGGCGGGAGAGCCAGACGCCGGTGAGGCGGCGGAAGGAGCGGAAGGAGGAAAAGGAGGTGAGGGAGGAGGCGAGGGGGAGGGGGAGGCGGGTGGGGAGGAGGGAGGGGCAGTGGAGGAGGGATAGGGAGTGGAGGGTGTAGAGGGACTGGAGGGCGGTGGACGACATCTGCACGTCGTCGGAGCAGTTGGAGAGGAGGAGGGTGAGCAGGTGGCGGAACGGCGCGGCCGCGTCGCAGGCCGCTGCTGGGGAGGAGCAGGGGTCGGGGAGGTCGGGAAGTTGAGGGATTGGAGGGCGGTGAGCTGTTTCGGGTCCAGCGTCGTGTGCGGGGCGGCGCTCGGCCGGTGCTTCGTCGGCGGAGGCGAGGCATCCGGACCGTCCGCGGGGGTGGGCCGGGCCTTGGCCGGAGGTGGCGCTTCGGCCGGAGCCGCGGCGGAGTGGTTGGGCCGAGTCTCGGCCGGAGGTGGTGCTTCGGCCGGAACGGCGGCAGAGAGGTTGGGCCGGGTCTTGGCCGGAGGTGGTGCGGCATTCGGAGCGGCGGCGGAGGTGGGGGTGGCGGGGAGGAGGAGGAGGAGGAAGAAGAAGGGAGTGGCCATGGAAGTGTTCCAAGTTGGGAGCGTGGAGTGTAAGAACTACGAAGGGGTTTATGCAGACGAGATCCACCTTATGGTTTTACGCTTTTGCCCTCTGTTAACGTTGTGGGTAAAATAAATTAATACTAAAAATTATCGGCCAATTATTTGTGAATATTTTGACGATACCCTCCTAATTATAACTTTAAGATTTTTATTTGCTCTAACGAATACTACATTAAACATTATAGATAAAGTTTTGATCGAGATCAATCTGAGTCTATATCCATAATAAGTTATATAGGATGAGATTATTAATCATGTCTTTTAAATTTATTATTGAACCAAGTGAACGTAGAGAATTAGCCGTGCAATGTGTGGGCATTATATAAGTTATATTGTGATTTTTAGAGGTATTTTATTGCTAGGTAGCATAAAATTATTTTTATTATTAATTCAAAAGATTTACCGTTATTCTTTGATATAACTTATTGATGAAAACTTACGATTACACTGGTGCTATTAACCTTATCTTTTAAGGAAGAGAAGGTAGAGAACATCAATTTACCCTTACCCTTTATAGTTTTATATTTTATTCATCAAATATTGATATTAATTAGTTATTTCTACTCTTATTTGTTTAAGAAAAATTACTCAAAAGTGAACAAACAGTGGCTAATTTTGTAAGAAAAAAAATATTTTTAAAATAGAAGATGTTTTTTTAATATTACCATGTGGCTGAAAAATTAAAACTAATGACCAAATTTTTTTATAATGTCAAAATTGTCATTAAGCAGGTTTTATAATAAAATAAAAATTATTTTTTATTCTTATAGCCTTTAAACTATGGGTAACTTATAATTGAGGGAAGTCATATTTAACCGTGCTTCAGGATTTGAAACCCCTAACTTTGGGTTCCCAAAGCCGAGGGGCATCTTGGCTCAGCCGCCATAGGCTAAAGAGCCGCTACCTCCCCCTATTTATTTATTTTTTATAATTTTAGTTAAATATATTTTAATATTTTAAAGGAGTGAGCCTTTTCTTTTCCATATAAGTGTGCGTGATTTTCCCGTTATCTATTAATGTCAAAAAGTATTATGTAAAAAACTCGGTTATAAAATATACTGAACAAGGAAAAAAGATAAATTCGTTGATCGAATCGCTATGTCTAAAATGTTTTTTACCTTGATCATGCAATATTTTGTCAAAAACTTGACCAAACACGACCGATTTCTTGCCTTACCTATGAGAGCTTTGAAATTTGGGGCAGGAAATTTTAGGAAGAAATGATTTTGGGGGTTTCGATCGGTAATTCTAGGGGTGGGCATCGGTCGGACGGACGTCGGACAAGTTATTGTCCGCGTTTGTCCGAAATTTTATCGGACAAAACTTGTCCGACCGAATTAATGTCCGACTTGTCCGTCGGGCCCGGACAATGTCCGCGGACGGTCCAAAATCAAAACCAAATTTCAAAACCCTAACAAAAAACTAAACCCTAACAAAAAACCCACTGTTCATATGCCGCTCCGCCGCCGCCCTCCGCCGCCGCCTCTCCGCCGCCGCCCTCACCCACCCTCCCTTGCCTCCGCCGAACCGCCACCGTCGCGACACGCTGCCTCCGCTCCGCCACCTTTGCACGCTCCGTCCGCCGCCGCCTGCCTCCGCTCCCAGCTTGGACCGCCGGCCTCCGCTCCTAGCTTGCACCGCCTGCCTCCGCCGGACCGCCACCATCTGCTCGTGTCTCCGCCACCCTCTGCGCGCCGTGTGAAGATCCACCGTCGCCTGGGCTTCCCTGCATCCGCCGCTCCCGCCTCCGCCGCCGCCTGCCTCCGCCGGACCGCCACCCAAAACTTCCGTCACTGCCTGCCTCAGTGCCTCGTCTGCCCTGCCTCTGCCGCCGGACTGCCGCCGCGACGCAGCCGGACTCCGTCGAACCGCCGCCCGTTGCCGCCGCGTATATATTACTTAATTTATCCTAAATTTAATTTATTTTATACCTAGAATTAATTCTTATTATTTTATAAAGTTTGATTATTTATACTTGGATGATAATGTAAAAAATTTTATATTAATAAAATTATGCAGTGATTGAGCTATTAAAAATTTGTGCTTTGGTGAAGGAAATTTGTATCTCGGAAAGAATAGGTACGGTCAAACTGTCAATTAATAATATTTGTTGATAGTTGATACCACTTTTATAAATAAAGTTGATTTATACTAGTTATAACATTTTATATTTATAATTTGATTTTTTTACAGATGGATCATGCAAGTTCATTACTAAATGTAAATGAACAAAGTGGAGATGGAAAAGATAACAAAAATTCGACTGCTAAAGAAGGAGAATCTCCAGATGGTGCATTATCAAAAAAAGGAAAATGGCATCCGGTGTATGGGCCTATTTTGATAAGAAATATGAGAAGAATGGAACATTTGCTATTTGTCATTATTGTGAAAAGAAGTTTGAAGGAGCCGGAAGTTATGGAACTACTCATTTATGGAGGCATATTGAAGGGAAATGCCCTAATTTTAAAATGAAGAGGACAAAAAATATAAGTGGTGATATTAGGCAACAAATGTTCTTTAAGATATTAAATATCAATTTTATGTATGAACTTAATTAATTTACTGTATATTACATTTTAAAATTTTTATAAACTATAATATTAGCCTTACAAATATTAAAAACATTATATTATTGATGTAAAATATCGGTCATTCGGTCGGTCATTCGGTCGGACAAAGAAATGTCCATGTTTGGTTTGTTTTAATTCGGTCAAATTCGGTCGGTCAAATTCGATCGGACATACTTCGGACTTCGGACGGACGGACTAATTCGGACGTCCGCGCCCACCCCTAGGTAATTCAACGCAAGCATGTGATTTCCATTTCATGACTGGGATCCAAAATATTGGGAAAAAGAAGGATGTGTGATTTAGAGAAAAGAGGAGAGTTTGAGCTGCTCAAGTTAATGTGTTTTGTATGGGAAGTGGGTTTTTCAGGGGGTTTTGATGATGACTTTCATGGTAACAAGTCATGGGAGGAGTTGGGTTTTTGGTAGAAAAGGCGTGGTCACTTTATCTATGCTTTGCTCATCCACCTTACATTAAGACCACTCTTGAATGATAAAGAGAGTTGCATAGTCTGATGAACAATGACAATTAATGAAAAATATAAATGCATGACAAACAAGTGCGTGTAAAATCAGACTATGACATTTGATCCTCCGAGGATTCCTTATTAGCACCCAAAATATGGAGGGCAACTGTGGCACATAAATGATACAACAAAATGGATGTTACCAGGGACAAGGTGAAATCACACAGGCCACATTTGCTTCCTCAAGTTTATAAAATTTGTTGTTGAATTTATTGTAGCATTTTCCATCATCTGGTTCCAGCGGTTTTCTTTTCCAACATTCACCAGATGCAAATGGCTATACACTTTGTGACTACATTTCTCTGCGCATACTTTGAACAAAACTTCAACCTTAAAAGCTGACCGATGTATATGCACACATAGAGAATTCATTCCAGCAGTATAATCTGCAGGTGTAACATATCAAACTTGTATACTTCAATCTCATGAAAACTCTTCACTCATCAGCAATCAATTGAGATGCAACTCTGTGTAAGATCAGAAGCGTCTGTGCTTTTGAAAAATGGATCAACCTTCACCCACAGGAGCGAGAAGACGGATGCCAACAAGACAGACCACAGGACCACAATGGTAGGAGTCCTGTTCTGTCTACCCATGAGACCCTTTAAGAATGGATAGAGATGGAGAATTACCCAGAAAGCAAAGAAGACCTTCCCAAACAGAGGACCCCATGCCTCGTAGCCGCTGTTCAATGCATCTGAAAAGCCAGCAACAACGCCCACAAGGTTGACGACGAGGAGGGTGGTTGGAGGTATCAAAACTGTGGTCCATTTGATGACATAGAGCTCGCCGAACTCTCCATCATCTGATGCTTTTGCTGTCACAGTGAAGTTGGTGTCTAGACCTGCAATCATCTTCAGAAGTCCTTGAAACACTGCAAAGAGATGAGCTGACACTCCTCCAATCACCCAAAACTGCTCATTCCTCCACCAGTCTTCAATCCCTACTCCACTCCATCGAAGTTCAAGAACACTTGTTAGTATGATGGAGATGAAGAGGCTAAGGAACCACACACTGGCAATGTTTGAAAGCTGCAATGGCATGCATGGTTATAAGAGAAGTAGATAGGAACGTGCTTCAAAAAGTATAATTACAAGGAAGTTACTTACCGTCGGAATAATGAATTTTCCAGTGAGAAGACAAATGGCGGGTAATGAACAGTAAGCAACAAGAGGGAGGGATGTAAAAGGGTACAGAATGGTGTTTATGTATGCCAATCTCTGAAGCCATTTCAGACGGCCACCTCCATAACCATACCAAAGGGGACAGTGTCTGCTGAGAAATATTTCAACTGAACCAAGTGCCCACCGGAGCACTTGGTGGAGACGATCAGAGAGGTTGATAGGTGCCGACCCTTTAAATGCTGGCCTAAGAGGCATGCAGTAGATTGATCTCCAACCTCGGCAATGCATCTTGAAGCCAGTTAAAATGTCCTCTGTCACAGAACCATATATCCAACCAACCTGCATGTTTTGATGTAACAGGTATACATATCACTATTTAGTAAACAAATGTATAATTGTATACGATCAAGACGTGGTAGAAAATTTACCTCCTTGCCCCATTCAGTTTTTTCCTCATAACCACAACTAATGACATGAATTGCTTCCATGATGAGGGCTGATGGATTTGCAGACTCTGGAACTCCCCCATTCTCCATTAAGGTTGATTCAATGAAAACTGCCGAGTGACCAAAGGTTTTTTCAAAGCTCATTTGTGAGATCAACATCGATCTTTCGTAGTCATCGTAATCTGCATCAGAACATAATCATTGTCAAGAACAAGGTGAGGCAACCAATTTTGGTTAATGATGCATTTGGACAAATGCACTCACTATCAATTTCTCCAAGGTTGAAAATGGCAGCATTGAGATCTTCACGCTTGGAGTCTCGGTAAAGTTCTGACTGGTCTTTAGCAGGTTTCTTAGAGCGGCAACAACAACAGCACCAGGAGGAAGATGATGAACTCTTAGGAAGTGTAGGCAATGATGCAGGTCCATATCCATATAATGCTTGTCTAAAGAACATACATCCTGTTCCCACATACACAGGTCCTTGAATGCCATCCAGGCCTTTCATGTTGACCTAAAACAAGTGCTCATATAAATACAAATCTAAGTGGCATATAACTGGAAGGGAAATGTAGTGTTCATACTGTTTAAATGCTTACATCAAAGAAGACAACGTTTCTGTTTGCATATCTGTCACTTTTATCAATGCCATCAAATCTTTGGGGAAACTGAACATAGCAAACATCTTTTCCTACTTGGGGGTCCATCATAAAGCACATAGCTTCACGAACTGCCTTGCTGTTATTCACATAGTGGTCACAGTCCAGGTTAAGAATGTATGGTGCGTTGGTGAGGATGGCAGACACTCTAACCTGTTATAGATTTGATTGAGAAAATTTAAAAGCAATGCAGACAAAAACATTGTTCTCAAATTCATATTGTGATGCATAAATTTACCAAAGCATTCATAGCCCCAGCTTTCTTATGATGCTGGTAGCCAGGTCTTTCTCTCTCGAAACATATACCAGCCGCGGAAGCTCATTTCCTTCTATGTCATGAGCACCACTATGCCCCAGAAACACCTGGAAAAAAATAATAAGTATAATTTTAACCAGAATGTCATCTGTAGGTCATGAGCGGAAAATAACAAATGATGGATAGCAGAAAATAAAATTTGTGAGTGCATGTATCTGTACGTGTTCCTATCAATCGAAACTTTAAATAACCAAAAAATAAAAATACAAATTAAATTTATGTCTAGTATGCAATGCTCGACCTGAATCATTCCTGGATGGTCGCGTGGATTGTTTCCTGGCCAGGGTGTTCCATCCTGCATTATCCAACCCTCCTCTGGTGTTTTCTGAGCTTTTGCAACATGAGCATTTACCCTGACTTTAAATTCTTCATAGTCTCTCTGCAATAAAAATGGAAGGCCATCAAGGTGTTAATGCTATGAGGTTAGCTACAACTCCAAACTATCTTAATGGAATTATGTCAGTTGCTAGCATAATCTGGTTAACTAGATACTTGGTCATGTAAACTCTTGAAATTAATACACATTCCTACCTTCATCGCTCTCCTTTCTTTCACAAAAGATGGTTGAACTTTATCTTTCAAGTAGTCAATCTTTTGGCAAAAATAAAATTCAGGCGCCCGAGGCTCAATGGAGAACTTCTTACAAAATGGAATCCACTTTCTTGCAAATTCAGCTGTTTCAGCAAGAGCCTCAAAGGTAAGCATAGCAGAGCCATCATCTGAGACATAACAAGAAACTTTATCGACGGGATAGTCCACAGCAAGGATCGATAGGACGGTATTGGCGGTTATAAGTGGAGGTTCTTTTAATGGGTCAACTGTACTAACAAAGAAATCCACAGCAGCAAGCTCACTGGTGCCACTCTCCTTCTCATACCTGAAAATATGTGATCACGAGAACTTCATAATGTCTACCATAAAATATTATCAGAGTCCATTATTCTAGGGATAAATCTGCACCTAATCCTGTGAATAGTTTAACAGAATAGATGGCATAGTCTCAAGTCTAAGAATTAGCATTTTATGCTAGTTTCTCTTTAACTGTTGAGTGTTCAGTGTGGACTTTTCTTTGTGGTAGGTTTCAGACAACAGGATTGTGTATAGGAAATATGAAGGGAGCTGAATCATCTTGCATATCTATGAATCAATTTTGTGGAAGAATCTTGTGAATTCTCGGAAAAAAATTCAAGGTGGCAAAATGCTTCAGAGTTATGGTGTAAGCATCTTGTGAAAAAGCGATAAATACAAAAGGTAGATGCTCCATTAAATAGTGTAGAACATGATATACCTCAAGGACAATCTATCAATATAAGTTTCCCTGTTAACTGGTGACCACTTGGGAAACTGATCCAACACCCATGAAACGGCAAACCAGATTTCACAAATGACAGAAGTGAGCCAAAGGCCATAAGCACTATCAACTGGATGAGTTGCTCTGTATTGGAAGAAAAGGCCAAGGATTATCAATCTCAAAATGATAACAACTCTATAGGGTGTGAGCTTATTTGGAGGGATTGGAAAGGTCCTTGAAAGTGGCATGCTTGCTTCTCCATCCCTGCAAAAAACAATGAAAATCAATCTACGCAACATCTGTATAAATTAATCAACCTTAACATGATTATAGTCCATCAGAAAAAGGAAAACATATATTTTTCCTGTAAAAGATACATTATGGTTTTTTTCCCCCTCTAAATCGTAGCACCAGTTTTGTTGCCTATGAGACACAAAGAAATCTTTCAGCTTACTGCTTTTCTTCCATATGCTGTTCAGATGGGATTTCGGCCTCCTTTTCGCCCTGAGTGGGCATTTTCTTCTTCTTATGCTTCTTTTCCCTCCAACTCTCAACTCTATGTTTCCATATAGGGTTTCCAGATTCAGCAATAGATTCTTCAAAAAGAACATTAGAAGATACGTTACATTAGATAGCATTGGCTGCTTAGTGTGTCACAATGAATCTGATTAGAATGTGATGGTTACCAGTTTCCGAAGCAGAGACGATACTTATGTTTCTATGGTGAACGCCAGAATTCTAACAAATATTTTTCAAGCAATCAGATCAAGACACATAAAATAAGATGGGGGAAAATAAAGTGAAGCCTTGAGTAGCCCTATCTACCTCATGAACTTGCAAATGTGAAGCCGTGGTCATTCCTCCATGTGACACTACACTCTCAACATGAGAACCTGAATTCCCTGCAATATATAGAATAGGAGCAAAGGTTTACCACGGAAGTAAAACTGACCCATTACTTCAATATATTGCCTAAGTAACTTTCAAGCAAGTTTGTAAAGTATAACAGGCTTGCACAAAAACAAATATTGTTCAAATTGATCGTCCTCACTTAGCATTGCAATTCAATAGATCCTAGCACGGCAAAAGGTTTACCAAATTGATGCAAAAGAATAGTGCATATCATCAAACATAAAACTCGAGCAGTCATCCTTACTGTAGCACAACAAGTGAAGAATATAAACAAGAACATTCCAATGGCATAATAAAAAAAGATGAACGGAGAGCAAACCTGAGGGCCTAATGTAGGGTGTGCCACACCTCATGCAACTCTGGCCCCCCTCCGCATTCTCGTAATCGAAACAAGGCCGGCAAACAGGGAGATTGCATTCATGGCAAGCAACAAGCACCTCCCCATCGGCAGAAAGGCCGGCCGGTTCACCACAGGAGTGACACTGCGGAATGCCGGAGACCATCATCTTGCAGCTGCCTCACTCAAGACGACGAAGTGACCGTGCCTTCTTTGTTATAAGAAGCGTTGGTGGTAGAAAAGTGAGAGTGGTTGGTGGGAGGACTTAAGGAGGATGGGAAGTTGGCATATCCCTTTTACTTGAATCAAACGGGATGAGAGGAAGGAAGGAGAAGAAGCAAACATGGTTGGTTGCAATTGCACTGTCTTCTTCTCAAATCTCACAAAAATCTCTGATGTTTATGTTTGGTTGGGTCTTGGCCGAGTCGGGTGTTGGGATTTCAATTCTTGTTAGGGGTGGCGGGAATTTGAAGGGACTGCTTGATATTGTTCCTTCAACTACACTTTTTTTTTTTCAAAAAAAACCATGCTCTTTCAACTACACTTACCGCTATTGTTTTGATGTTATGGTACAGGTTAATACAAAGTTAAGTTATTAGTTTAGTGTAAGTTATTCTTAAGAGGCCAAGAATCTAAGAACATATAGATATTCTCCGACAGAAGAGTCAATGCCTTGGGCCAACAAAAAGCTCTACAGTTTGCAAGAATTGTATTAATGCATGCTCAGTTTCGGTAATTCCTTATCGATGTTAAAATGAACCATCCTAGATCGATGTCGACAAGTTTCTTTCTTCTTGAAAATGGAAATAGCAAAGAAAAATTGCTCTTAGACGATATGTACGGACAAAAGTAACGTCACCAAAGCATTTTTCGGTGGAAAAATACATTTTACTCTACACTTGTGAACTCTCCGTCCTCACCATCTCCTTTTTACATGTAAGATACATATACCATCTCCTTTTACATGTAAGTACCGTATAATCAGAACAGAGCGGGGCCATCCTCACCATTCGGTAATTTATATTCGGCTTTCTCGCAAGTATACTTCAGACACCGATACTGGCCATACTCCACCGCAACCACTCCAAGAGCACATCCACCCAAAAAAGAAGCAACTGTGAATTTAATGAAGAATGCAAGTTATTACCAAAGCAAAAACTCAGCATCCACAAACAAAAGGTTGTCAAGGGCAATCAAGAACTTACGTCTCGCGAAAATGCTTCCCTGCTTGTCTCATCCATTTGGTAAACATTTACAGCTGCTAGGCTAGCGTCGACTAAAAATTAGTTCGACATGTCAAACGAAAACCCCACACACAAAAGAGAAAACCCACATTGCAAATATAAAATCTAACAGTTCTTTGTTTCAGTGCAATATTTTTTCTGCAAACTTTTAAAACCTGCAGTCGTTCTTTGAGTGACCACATAACAATTAGACGTTGTTTAGTGACAATGGCCAAATAATCTTATTAGTTGGAACACTGTTACAAATATTTTTTTGCTCATATTTACCATGAGATTATGGCAAAGATTGGGTACACAAAACTAACCATTTTAACATCATCTATTTTTATCAATATAGTCTGCTGAGTCATTCACTTCGGTATTTTTTCTTGTCAATAACTTTTAGAATTTCCTGCAAGGATTTTCTTCACCTCAGTTAGATGTTTTTAATTATCCCCCTCTTCTTGCTTTTTAATCCACTATATGTTTGTCTTTGTTAAGTGAAGAACAAAGCAAAAGGAATATTATTGTCGATATAGAAGTCACAAATGTGTAACATCAATTACCTAATTTTATAAACTGCATACGGACTATCATCTTCTACAACAAGAACATCACAAACACAATCTATGTGTTATAGGCAAACAGATCCTCGATCCTCTCATTACTGGTTTAGAGCACGGAGAGTTATCGAGGCTCACTTATTCCCATTTTATTATCTTCAACTCTCACTAAATTGAGTCTAATAGTTTCTCCTTTGACCCTAAATACTGATAAACTCTGGTAGACATTTGTACTGCAGATTGATAGCAAACCTCTGCTTTTGCTCCGGCATTTGTACTACATTTGTACCTGCATCTACAAATTTTGGATTGGAGGGCATCTTTCATGATCAAGCAGGAGAGGCCTTGGTTATGAAAAGGATGCCTCTGCTTTTGCTCCGGCTAAAGATATGATGAACGGTGAAAATTAAAGTGCAGAGAAAGCAGTGTGGCTATTCGATCAGTACTAAAAAGCAAGGAATATATACGCATGGGGTGTGAAGGTAGAGGCGTCTCTATATATAAAGGCTTTCGTTGGCATAATCTCTCATAAAATTGTAGCAAATATGAGAGGTGAATCACAGGGCACATCTCTTGTCGGCAGGAAATAATATTGCGATTTGCATGCAGGTGAATTATCTGTCTGTTAATGAGCAAATTAACCTGCCGAAGGAGATATGCCCTGTTATTCATCTTCCATAATTTTTTTATCAAACTAGTATATAACCCATAATTAATGCTAGCTCTTAGCTAGAACTTTTATATATATATATATGTATATATATTCAAGTACTATATATTGTTCCTCATATCATATATAGTGGCTTTGCAGGCTTCGGAGAAGAACTACTTATTATATACATTGCCCTTAATCGCGGAGAAACTAGCTGCTAATTAATGTCTGTGTATGCAAGTACGTCATGATCGTATTCACTTGTTTTTGTAGCTAATTAATTAACAGTACAAGAGTTGGAAACATTATAGAATATGAAAATTAAACACCATTATATTAATCATGCATGCATATGATTTTATTGCGTACGTAGATGATTATAAAAAACGCGAGCTCATAATTATGACAAGCTAGCTAATTAAGCTGATTTTAGCTGCTCGTGAGTTCGTTTGATGGCCGCGATTGCTTGCATGGGTCTGACAGCAGCAATTGGTCGGCTTCATGATCATCATCACTAAATAGTAATTTGAATACTGCATGAATAATCATCTTATTAGTAGTTGACATCCTCGTCTTCCCAGTTAGCTGCTTGTTGCTCCCCAAGCAGCATGGGCAAGAGACCAACGGCGGGCCGTATAGACAAAGGTTGTGCTCGAAAGCAGACTTGTCGAAGGAGCTCATCTTCCCGCCCTGCGGTATCATGCCCACGAGCAAGTTGTGGCTCACATTGAAATTTTTAAGACAGCTTACCTCCATTATCTGGGGAGGAATGGTTCCCAGATCAAGTTTCGAGAGAGGTCGAGGGTGTCCAAGTAGGTCGGGAAGTTCACGACCGACGAGGGGTTGAAGGAGAACAAGTTGCCCGAGATGTTAATTGTATCCGGGTAGTCGTTGCCTTCGCCGAACAACGCATAGATGTCGCCGGTAAGGTGTGCGTTGTCGGAGACGCCTACGGACAGCAGTTTCTGCGGCTGGAACAGAGGGAGCTCCCCGTGGAGATGGATGTGGCTGAGGTCGATGTTTGCGAGGTTGGCAAAGATGGAGCCGGACAGGTGGTTGTGCGAGACGTCGAGGAACTGGTCCAGTGACTCGGGGTTGGGGCCTGTGAGGCTGTTGTGGGTGAGCATGACCAACTGGACGAGACGAGGGATACGATGGTTTTATTATAAAACCAGCGCCTCGCCACGCTGGCCCGACGCTGTAAGCGTCTCGTTTCGGCAAGGCACCTCTTCATTTCAGGTCTTGTTTTTCGTGATTTTCTCTTCACAAAACTTTTTTTTCTAGAAAAGGATGAGTTCCTTCTTACTCACTTTCTGTCAGGTGATTGTTTATCTAGTTTTTTTGAGGAAAATCCGTATTTTGAAACGAATTTTATTTGATCCTGCAGTCAGCATGATCGGAGATTAAATAGGCTCTTTATTGCTGCATTTTCAATTAGAAGAATTTATTGTATATTGAATACGAGAAAATGTTTGAGTGTAGATGATAATAATCTTTTATCAAAGAAAACAATATGACGTGCACTTTTGGGATTTTCTGTTAGACTTTATTAGATTTTATATCAAATCATCAAATAAATAAACTAGATAACAAATGTGTACTTGAAGTGAAAAACTAAGTTTTAACCATCTTAAATTTTAGAAAATTTTAGTCTTTTAAATCTAAAAAGAGTGTCCAAAACCTAAATTCTAAATAATGAAATACCAGAATGAAAACTATTTATTGATTTAGAGACCATAATTTCCTTATTTATAGCTGTAGTTTCATAAATTCATTTTCACCCATCACAAAAAATATGAAAAAATATCTACACATTAAATTTTACACTTTTTACGTTGAATTCTGTACTTTAATTTATGGACCATAACCTTTTCCTTAGTAGATCAATTTAATTTAAGTCAACCTTGTATAATAACATATGATATAATTCCTCATTCACGTATATATTTATGTTCAACATCTAACATTTTCCTCTAACTAAGTGTGCAAATTCAATTGTCTAATGTGTTAAACATTCAAACTGGACATGGTCGGAGAGGCTGGTGTAGGCGATGACAATGAAGGACTGGGAGTTGGGAGATGGTGTTGGGTATCCGGCCTTGGAGGTTTGGGAGATTTCCGAACAAGGACACTGAGGCCCGAGAGTTTGCCGATCTCGAGTGGGATGGTGCCGACGACGTCATTGCTAGAGCTGTCGTCAGAGCTTAAGATGCCAATGGCACCGACCAGGCCGAAGGAGTTGCAAGTAATGCCTTTCCAGTGAGGGCAGCAGTGTGTTGGGGTCCCAAGAGGAGAGGAAGGAGTAGTTGGCCAAGGAGAGTTTGATGAGGAGACGCCTGTCTCGGTCGCCTTTGTCGCAGGTTGCGTCTGCTGCCAAGGCAATAGGCGCGAAGAACACCATTCTCAGGAGAGCTAATGCAGTAGCAGTAATTACAAGGGTAGCTACTATTTAGTGGTAGCCAGTGATCCTATATATCCAACAGTTTGCTTGCTAATATTAATTAATGACCTCTGTATGCATGCTTTTATAATATATATATATATATATATATATATATATATATATATATATAAAGAAGCTCCATGGTGTGCCAGTGTCCATTTGGAGCGCATACAATGCACCTAAACGAGAGCATTGGCGCCCCTCCCTCAATAATCAGAGCTATTGGATTAAAATCTAGCGGCTCTTATTTTTACCCAGATCGGATAAAATAGCTAGTCTAATTAATAGTGTCACCGACGAGATAATGTTTTTGTGGCTAGTATACATTAATTTTGACAATTACGAACATGAGATATTTGATCACGTATATAGCACCGGCCAGAAACAAAAGAGAAGGGGTTGCGTGCGTGATTGCGCTTGAGGATAATTAATAAGAGACGGGGCATATTGCAAGAAGAAGAGGGGGCACAAAACATAATATTATGCATTATAGTCCCTCGCCATTTACGCCCGTCGTCGTCAACTTGTCGGCGTTGATCTGAATGTACATAAGCCGATCGCGATAAGGTTGGGATTAGGGGATGTGCTTAACGACTCAGGTTCAAATTCAACCTATATTTTTTGTTTTAATTTAGGATCTATGTTTTTCTGATGTAAATAAGAAGAAGATTAAAGTGGAATTTTCCCCCCCATGCAACCCAAATATTTTGGTAAAATAAAATTAGAGAGGAGAATTACAACGGAATGATGAAACAGTTTTGATGAATAACACATTCATTATTTGAGTTGGCTGATCTTCGGTTCATGACTACTGGCTGTAATCATCTTTGAGTCCATTAATCAGAAAATTTTACAAAGGTCTTTTACATTACCGGCTGCATTTGAAGAAATAAGAAATATATAAGAAATGTTGTGGTCATTTTTTTGTCCTATCTATTGTCTTAGAGTACATGAACATTTATTTTTCATGTTTATATTCATTGATCAGTTAATTAATACATCCTATTAGTCTCATAATTTGGCAAATTATCACAGGGCATTTGGTCTAGTGGTATGATTCTCA
This sequence comes from Piper betle, assembly GCA_033002965.1. Classification (NCBI taxonomy): domain Eukaryota; kingdom Viridiplantae; phylum Streptophyta; class Magnoliopsida; order Piperales; family Piperaceae; genus Piper; species Piper betle. Next base: position 112,936 of record JAURVB010012574.1, on the reverse strand, counting down.
GAATACCCCTTTTCATGCTTTTGAATTTTTTTGTATTTCTTTGGACTATTAGAATCACAGTATTTAATATCAAAGACTCCCAAGAGTCTAATATATTTTATGGCTCCGTGATTAAACTCCACGGATGACTCCTTAATAATTAATTTTAAAATTGACTCTCCAGTTAAGTAATAAATATTATTAAAATATTTTAATTTTCTATCAATTTAGCTAAATTGGTATTTTAAAGTAATATAAATTATATATTTATTAACTTTAACTGTCAAAAGAATAATAAATGCTACTTTTATATAATTTGTTACTTAAGTTAATTGAAAATATAATATAAACTTATAAATGACTCCGATTCAGCCCTGAATTGCCTTCAGTCAGAGTTTTGAGTTATGATTAGAAGAGGGCATTTAGTCTTGGAATGCCCCTTGCACTTTTGAGCTTGGATAGGGCTTTTTAATGTTCGAGTATAGTTGATCATAATTCATAATCTCTTGAAACCTGAAAGGCAGCTAAAATCAGAACACAAGACTCCTCACTCCCTCGATGCCCCTAAAGCCTCCACTAAATCATTAGGCACCATGCAGGCTACCCATTTATCTAGTACATGATGTTGTGCCCTGCAAATTTTGAAGTTATTCTAGCCTTCTACTACCCATTCATTCTAGTACAATACCAGTCTATGTTCAACGGAAATCGTCGGAAAATTATTTCCATCCCGTCAATGCATAGGTCTTACATATCCAACTGAGGCCAAAATATGGTCTCCAAATTATATGTGGCACCGTTTCCATCTCGACCATTAATGGTTAGATTTTATGGATATTAATCATCAAATAAGAAGCATTGGTACCTAGAACATATGCATAAACATGTTGGGATTTGAACTCAACTTCCCCGGGCAGAGAAGGCTAAGCAGAACGATCAAATCGTACTCGGGATAAATGCACTGCTCGGAACTATAATCCAAATGCACTGCTTGTATTTCATATATTGTGCAAGATAAATGATGTACCTCCTTCAAAGTTTAAAACTACGTAAGCTTCGGAACAATATCTACCAAAAAGATCTGGACTTACACAAGCATAGCAATCCTTATCCTATTAGAATCAACTCGGTTAAACAACATTAGAACAGATTACAGTTTTCGGCCTCATTTTTTCCCAGCAACACGGTGAAGACAGTATTACCCTCAAAGATAATGGGTACATCAAAAAGCACAAGAAACAACAAGCACAATTTCTAAAGCTAGTACCGTTCTATTGATCAACTTGAACAACATCCAACTCTCTTCAGCGCAGATACATCATCCTTGACATTTATCCTCTCCCCTTTGCTGGGCAAAGCTGTGGCTGCACCCTCATCCCCAGCTTCAACAGCTTTCTTACTCACTATACGATAAATTTGAGTCAAAACTTCAGCAAAAGCATTGTCCACATTAGTGGCTTCTAAAGCAGATGTTTCCATGAAATAAAGTGACTCTTTCTCAGCAAATGCCGTTCCATCTTTGGTGGACACCGCCACTAAATGTCGAAGGTCAGATTTGTTTCCAATGAGCATGACAACAATGTTGGGGTCAGTGTGATCCCTCAATTCCTTCAACCATCTCTCAACATTTTCAAAGGTGGATCTGCGAGTGACATCATACACAAGTAGGGCACCAACAGCTCCTCGATAATAAGCACTGGTGATAGCACGATACCTGCAGTTCAAACAGTTGCTTCAATACTTAAGCCTAACAATTCCATAAACTTGCTAAACATTAAAAAAACCCTCATCATGTGAGTGGGTTGTCACAGTTGTTGATAACTTTAAAACCAGACACATGCATCACACACACATAAACCTTAAGCATTCAATCAATAATAACGAATTTCTAGTCATGAAGTTGGCCGAGAAAACAGTAAAGTAGTTGATTCATGCATTCACTACAATGCACATTGCCTCACTAATGTAGGCTTACTATCAAATTTTTACTCCAAAAGTATAGAAAATTAACACACTCTTTTTCTGTGTCGTATATGCCAACCCAAGTAACTTGTATTTGATATTTCATACAACCACCGTGACATTTGCATTATATATGTTTTCCAAAGCACTGGCGATCCTTCTGTACCCTTTTCCTAAGATTGACACAACATGTCTTTGTTTTGCAAAACAAAAAATGAAATACTGCAATTAAAGAGAAACTATTAAATAAAGTAAGTGCCTGCTAATCATATCATTTAAGTCATTGCATCAGCACCCAGAAGCTACACAGAGGACACAACTGTCGCCCTTGTAGCCATTTGTCCAACCAAATAACCATACACTCAAGGAAGAAATAGGCATAGTTTATTTTTTATTTTTTTAAAGAATAATTGTAACAAAACAAGCCACAACAAAAGCCCATAAGTTCGTTGGAAAGAAAACCCAGTCAACAATTGAGCAACCATGTACCACCAAACAACAAGGGTTCAACCTAACATAATTAATCAGTCTTTCTTGAGCTGCTTAAACTGAAATTGTCAAACCCCCATGTCACCATACACATCAAATAATTTAAAACTAAACTGACTGAAAAAATAACCAGTATGATATTGATAATAAAATGTCCAATGAAGCCACTAATTTTCAACTTCCTCTATAATTATTAAAGTACTAAATAGTTCATAATATATTGCAAATAAAAAGGCCTATTGCATCACTTTCTTTTCTACAATATTTCACTCTGATTTACATGTCCCAGGAAAAATGTAGAAAAAGTTCATTATGGGTGGCTTAAGCAAACAAAAATTTTCTAATTGATATTTCAATATTGCCACATTCTCTAAATTTCATCTGAGATCCAACTTTGCAACAACCTATCCATGGAACAAGGATAATAGTTTGAGAAAGTCGTCTAATCTAATTTTCACTCAGGCATCACTTTTGAAAATAAGAAGTACCTAAGTATAGAGGCATTTGCCACCTAAAAATTTTCTGAGACAATAATTAACCATAAAAAATAACATCAGTGAGTGCATGCTTATCTTCAACGCTCGGGATTCAAAATAAGTAATAACCAGATGATTGAGTATATCCATCAAACAGATGATTTCCGTGCTGTAGGGTAGAAAAATCCACGCACCCGAACAATGTCAAATAAGAACCTAATTGTGCAGAACACAGAAATTTCACAAGAAAATATCATAACACTCGAAAGCACTCTTGATAAGCAGAAGCGAAAGCCTAATCCTAAATTCTTAATTGACAATAGCTAGCAGCAAGTATCTAGATCCAAAACATAAGTAGGTAACACGATGGTCACATCAAACAATCTAGATCTAGATTCAGATCTGATAAATCCGAAACAACCACCATTCTCGCTTCACTAAAAACCCGCAACAACATCACCAACTCAAACTAACACTCAAACCAGATCAGCAACTAGCACAAACACCAAATGATCAGATTTCATACCCACAGAAACACAAACCCTAGATCACAAAGCTACCTACCACCATCCAAAACCAAACACAAACAAGCATCAAAAAAAACAAGAAAACTAAAAGTAAAGAAATTATACAAAGAAGCGACCTTTCCTGGCCGGCGGTGTCCCAAATCTGAGCCTTCACAACCTTCCCATCCACATTCAAGCTCCGGGTGGCGAACTCCACCCCAATCGTCGACTTGGACTCGAGGCTAAACTCGTTCCGAGTGAACCTAGAGAGCAAATTCGACTTGCCCACGCCGGAATCCCCAATCAGAACCAGCTTGAAGAGGTAGTCGTAGTCGTCCTCTGCTCTGTACCCCGCCATGGATTCCCACCGCCTCCTCGCAACAAAATCGGTATCAAAAAATGGGTGAAAAAAACGGAGATCACAAACCAGATTGGCCTTCGATCTGAAAGAATGGAAATTTGCTGATTTCGGTGGTGGGATTTCTCCGGCGAGGGCGTGGGAGCGGAGGTGGCGGTGGTGGGGAGGAGAAGTGGCTTTGAAGAAAAGGGCTATTTGGGGGTGTTTTGGGTATTTTAAAATAAATTGCATTTTCGTTATTTTGTCATGTAATATGGGTAATATGGTAAAATTATGCTTTTCGGGAATGTTGTTGACGTTTTCTCTTGACTTTGACTTCTTTGTATTTTTGGTCCGTTGGTCGTTGACCTAATAAAGAATAATACGAACGCAAATGTTCCAAATCGAAGTAAAAAGTCAATGCAGGTTGATCTTAGCTCAGTTAATTTAGTTTGATATTCGACTCGATCAGAATTCAAATTGCAGTTTGAATGGCAAATATGTAGCAGTACCTCGATTATTTGTGAATCATGTTTTTAAATATCCAAGGTTAATTTTATAAAACAAATAAATAATACAATGCAAATTAGGGTTTAATTACAACGATCTTGAAATGTAAAATTCTGCCTAAAAAAGCTAAATGGTCAATGTTCAATAAGGTAATAATTTAGTGAGAGGTTTGGCCTCTATGTGGTGTGAATAAATAGGTAACTGCGTATTTATTTGCCTTGTAAATAAAATAAAATGAAACACGAAACAACAGAGTAATCAGCATACATGCATAACATCACAGACAAACGAGAAGAATCATTTTTCATCTGGGTCCGATAAAATTGATGATGGAGGTGGATCTGTTCTCCCAAAGATTGCTTGATTGTTTATGATCAATGGTGCAGCTCCTATGTTAGTAAAGCTATACTCCAAGTCCAATTCCACGTCCATGATTCCTTCCAATACCACCTTCACCGCCTCTGACATTGAGTCTCGTTTATTGGGATCACCTTGCAAACAACATCTTCAACACTTGTTCCTCATTGTTCTGCAAAGATTGGCATCTCTTGACGACAATGTCGATTAGTCTATGTTCTTCAGCTGTCTTCTTCATGAGTAGGCAAAGCACATGCACTTCCTCCTCAGTTCTTGACTACCCCAAGGTTTCTTCTCCCATATATGAGCTCAGCGACAACAACTCCAAAGCTGTAGACATCTGCCTTGCCTGAGATCTTTGAAGTTAACCACTCTGGTGCTAGACACCCAAGTCCTGTTCATCTCATTTTGGTCACAACTGCACTCAAGTCTTGCTCAACCACTTTTGATGCTCCGAAATCCGAAATCATGGCGTTGAATTTACCGTCCAAGAGAGTGTTCTGGGTTTTGATATCCAAATGAGCTATTCTCTGTGAACATTTTTCATGCAGGTAAGCAAAGCCCTTTTGCTACATCAAGTACGATTTTCTTCCGAGTCTCCCAATCAAGTGCAACAATATCGTCCTTTTGGAGAAAGCCTATTTGTCTTGGGAACCATTGCTCATGTATTCATAAACTACTAATTGTTGAGAATTTTCTGCACAAAAGCCAAACAAATTGACCAAGTTTACGTGATGGATCTAACCTATAGTGTCAACCTTGGCTTCGAATTTCTTTCTTCCATGGCCCGTGGCATGCAAGCACTTCACTGCAACTTTGATCCCGCCAGTACTGGTTCCTTCATAGACAGTACTACCAAATCGTCCTCTCCAAGCTTCCTAGAGAAATTATTAGTAGCAATCCTAAGCTAACGGTATGAAAATTTCAAGGGCGTGGTTTCGACCATGTCCTGGAAATCACCTTCATCAACTCTAATTCTCTTTTTCTTGAACAGATGACACATACTACTACAATCAGAGAAAAGATAGGAGAGATGCAATACCGTTCCCAAGTATAATGGCCAACGTGGAGATTGGTCATGCCCCCGGCCTGGTCATGATCACTAGAATGATCAGGTGAAGGCTCAGGAGCACCTGGGTTCACTTGAACTTTGATGAATGCTGAGGAGGCGCAATTTTCCATATATTTGATGGTCCTAGCCTTCGTTGAGAAAGGCTCGGATGTTACAAATAAAGCCATCTCCAACATGAAAAAAGCAGCCTTGCATGAACAATTACTCAGACAATTAAAGCTCTTGCAATTTTCTACATTCGTCTGTTTTTATGATATCCTCTTTATATGCAGGGAATGATTCATGTTGGCAAGTATAAGTTGATTAGAACTAATATGGGATAGCTAATTAGTTATAAGATTTAAAGGATTATCTAGTCAATTTAGCTAAAGAGTAGTACTGCTGCATATTGTATAATGGGAAGAATATTCAAAATGTAATTTGGTGCTCCATTAATCCCATTGCACCAATTGGAAGGAGTTCATTTATGGTATAGACACAAATGCTATCAGCTTGTTAACGTGACTCAAGTGACAGTGTTTGAACTTGAAGCATGTGTGCCTAGACGACCCGGCGTTCCTCTTAAAATGGCACAAATGATACAAAATCATTGACCTAAATCGAGCACAATTCCTTATTATTAAACGTGTCTTTATTGGTAACGAACAATGACCTTACGTTATTGTCTTATGAAATGAAATGAATGAAATATTTTTAGGAATTGATGCTCAGGCGACGGGCCTTCCATATTTGAACTGCGCAAATGACAAAAGCACAATTTCTAGTAATTTTCTACTGCTCTAGACTTGCAGGCAATAAGAGCTGACGAGCCCGCAACGTTGTTTTATGCTGAAAGTGCTAAAGTAGGACATTACCAATATTATACCGAAGAAAACATAAAATTATTAACCAAGAAAAACTACGACATCTCCTTTTGATACATTAACATTGAGCTACAATTTTAACCAATTCTCCCTACTTCCCAACTGTTAACTACATATTAGGACAGTACAGGCATTTGCAAACTTGATCTTAATTAATTATTACCAACTATTTCGGAAATGAGCACATACAAATTGCATCAAAGACGTCCATTCCTCGAGTAGAAATACTTAAGAAGAGTAGCTAGTGTTTGCTTGGGCCATGCAAAGTTGTAACCACCCTGGGCTTGCAATACAGCCTTGATTCATGGGTTGTCCAGATATCTAAGGTTTGTATGTTATTCCTATGTATACTTAGTTTATTAAAGAGTAGTTAGTGCTATCCTAGTAGTGGAAACAACTTACAACTTGTGCATGTATGTCATAGTTGCATTGAAAAACGAGTATGAATATGAAGAGGTTGTCAGAACGCCTAGGAGGCTATCGGGTTCGAAGGAGTAGAATCAAGCATTACCGAGTTTCTAAATGTCGAGCATAACAAGAGATAATGTTCAGTAACCTAAAACAACTCATCGGGTTAAAAGGAGAGTGTACTAAGCATTGGCTAGGTTGTACCGAGCAAGCTGTGTTCATCAGCTTTAAAATTAATCTTAAGATGTTGAGTACGGGTTATAAGTACCGATCATAATGGAGTGTTGCTGGTTGGAATTACTGAGTATGCCTAGGAGTGGTGATCGATCATGCTGAGAAGTAGGTACCGGTAGAAGCGCATGGAATTGTTGGCATCAAACCCTAATCCTATTAGAGTCGGATATTGGAGTTTGAGGTTCTTTGGCCTAGGAGGTTCTTCCATGACCATGAAGTTCAACTAAGAACTTGTGGAACATGAGATCAAACCCTAATTTTATTGGAATTGGATGTTAGGGTTTGAGATTCTTTAACCTAGGAGGTTCTCCCACGACCATGGAGTTCAACTAGAAACGTATGGAATTAATGTGGAATCAAACCCTAATCCTATTGGAATCAGATATTAGGGTTTGAGGTTCTTTGGCCGAAGAAGTTTGTCTACGTCCATGGAGTTCAACTACAAATGTGTAGAATAACATAGGAGATGTGTTTTAAGCCAAGTTAGACTTGGAGAGAATGTTAGGAAGAGTTAGACAATATGTAAAACCCACGATTCGAGTTAGGGTTTTATATTCAGAACCGGTCGGGTCGACCGTTATTTTTTCGAGTTGAGTCAGTTTCAGGACACGTGTACCGAGCCAATGCCAGTCGCGTGTATGAGCTATGAGGGTCATGCGTACCCAAGTATATGATGATAACGTCATGAACACAGCAGAACAGAATGAGTTATCAGATATATGAGAGTATGCCAGTAATTTTTTTATTATTTTTATATATAATGGATCGTAAAATTAGTATTAGGCCGTTTACCGCGTTAGGACGCGTTCGGGCAGTCTGGGTGGGTTGATAGTTCTAGAACATATCATTATGATTTTTTTGTGTGTTGTTTGATTTTACGGGATTTTTCCCGATTTTTATGAATTTTTTTAGGATTTAATACGACTTAGTTATTATACTTGACTCGAGCCGGAGACGAGTCAAGTATTATTTACGAAACTGCCACCAGCCTTTTCTTCCTCTTCCCCGACCTTTTCTTCCCCAAAACGTGCCGCGCCGCCCCTGTTCGCGCGCCACCGCCGCCGCTGTCGGCGCCGCCCGGCCGTCGACCGACGCCGCCCAGCTCGGCGACGCCGTCGCCATGCTGCCCCGACCAAGTCCGGCCCCAATCGGGCCGCCGTGACGCCGGAATCGCCGTGCGTAGCGCCGCGGCAAGGTCTTGGTCGCGTCGCCGATCGCGCCGCCGCCGACCGTCGCCACCACGATCAGGTGGTCGGCTCGACGTCCTCGACCCCTCAGCTGCCTTCCCCGACCGGAGCGGAGGCCGTTGCCGCCGTGGCCGGCCGGATCTAGCAACCACCACGGCCGGCCTCTGTTTTGCCGTTTTCCGGCGAGCCGCCGCCTCCATTGGCCACACTGAGGTCATAGATGAGTCGGGCTCGCCGAGCCGGTTCCGAGGGTACCCAACACGACCCCTTTCCGACCAGTAGACGCCGCCGGCGATTGTCGTCGGAAAACCACCGGAAGCCGCCGGAAAACCGCCAGTAGCTGTCGGAAAACCGCCGGAAAATCGGAATTTCTGGAATTCGCTGGAATTCACCGGATCTTCCGCGGGGCTCACCCAGTGGAGCCCGATCGAGCTTCGGACGCCGATGAGCGCCGAATTTGAGCTCCGAGATGCGCGACGGAACCCTAGCCGTCGCCGATTGCCGACGACGTGAGGTATAATTACCTCCGAGTGATTTATTTAAGATGGATGATGATTGTTAGTACAGCATGCTAGGGTTGGTTTATTGATATGATTAATACTTAATTATGGATGAAACGATGAGTCGCATGATGTGATTAATGACTAATTAGGGATAAAATGATAAGTTACATGCATGATTTGAATGGATGAATGTAGGTGATCTAATGAGATAGATCGAGTTGGATCATGATAATGGATCACGACAGAAGTTAGAAAAACGTAATAAAATTAGTATGAATAGGATGAGTTAGGATTAATTAATTTTTATGATTTTCTGATTGTTATGTTGATGGATGCTTGCATTGTGATTTTGATGTTATTGAGTTTGATGCATCATTTAGTTAGCGGGCGTTAGTATTTAGTTTTGATGTGTAGGTACGGAGTAGGAGCTCGCCGCCTAGGCGCGATGACACGCTTGGAGCTTCTACCAGGTCCGTTTAGGACTCGTCTTGTTTTACGCTCTTCCATTGTATGTTTATTTTATTATTGCAGGGCGGGTTAAGTGGCGTTTTATCGGATCCCACTTAACTCGGGCCATTTAATCGAATATTTCCGGATTAATAACCCCTCGAGGATGAGATCCCTCGAGGATGATTTCGAAAACAAGATCCACCACAAGTTGCCTTCGGGCCTATTATATGAATCCCTTCCCAGGCCTATATATATAGTTTTATCGAGTTTTCAGTGAGACGAGAGATGGAGAAACCGACTGCACGTACCATGCAGAGGATGCCGTGACAGTCAAAGCGGGCTCTGGATTAGTGCCAGCGGACTGTTCCATTCCCGAGGGATCCTGACAACTCCGCGTTTGAGTTCCTCACACCCGGAGAACGTGGAGGTTTACGGGTACTGTTTAGTACAGCGCATGTCCGGACTTGTGGTTCAAAGGGTACTAAAGGCGACTGCCTGAGAGTACTCGGCCTTCGTGCTCAAGGCCAGGAGAGATATGGAGGTTCGGAGAGGGCTTAGGATAAAGTTTCATGAGAAGTACTGAAAAAGAAGTGCTGAGAGTAGCACAGTACCAGCAGCAGAGCAGTAAGTTCGGGATGCTACCGGGTCTGCAGCCCAGTGGCTCCTCAGTAGTGCCCTTCAGAGTGTTCTTGAGGAAGTATATGGTTTTCTTTCAGATGAGAGTTTGCTCTCATAGCCAGTTTGTTATAGTTATTTTATTTTTCGGACCAGTAACACTTGTTACTGACGTGTTTTTATACTATATGTAGGTAATAATCACGAGTTGCAGAAGCCAGCTTGGACGGAGGAGCACTGTAGTCGCTTGCACACATGTTAGTTGATTGAGCGTTTATATTTTATTTATGATGCTATTATATTGTGAATGTTGTGAAATGCTAAGATATGATTAAATGTTTGAGACACGATGATGTGACATGATTAAATGTTAAGACACGATAGAATGTGAACATGATCAGAGATGCGCAGCGGAAGCGTAGTGGGTGGAAACCCCAGCTTCAGAATGAATTCCTAATATATTAGATTTTGTGTGAATGAAATCATGGATGCATGTGTATATATTTATACATATATATTATTTTGACAGGGTGGGCCCATAATTGCACTTTTAGGGGAGACCCTGTTAGTTTTACTTCAGAATTTTCATCGATTTTGCTCGTAATTGTGATGGTGTGAAATTTAATTTGTATGTCATTCATGTAGTGCCATGTTAGGATTTTGTGCATGCATTCATTCATGACAGAACGTATCTTCATCTTAAGACGCCGAGATTGGATCCGCACGAGTTAGGTTCGCATTAGCCGACCTAACCGGGGCCTGTAACATGCCGGTTCGGTTCACGAGCGTGAACCGGATTTGGGGTGTTACACAATAAGTGGGCTCTTTCCTATTAACCAATTTGGAGTTTACAATGAAGTAGGAAACTGTTCTTATAAATAGGCCGGATCCTTAGATATATTAAATCATCACGAGAGAGGTAATCAATCACAAAAGAGGGAGGACGTCTTTGAGGGGACTTATGAGAGTTTTCAACATCTCAAATGTGAAAGAAGAGGGCCCAGTAAAGGAAGAAGAAGAAGAAGAAGTTGTCATGGTCAATCTCTTGGTGTAGGGATTGAAACTTCAAATATTGAGGGATCTTCAGGGCTTGATTGAGGTACTCTTGTACATACCTTTGTTACTGATTTTGATTTATGTTTGATTGAATTAAATTCATGTATTAGTTATTTTTATTGGGGAGTTCAATTAGGGGTGTGTAGTTGTGAAGATTATTTGTTAAAGGAGTGACCTGAGTAAGTTCCTTTGTAAACGAGTAGCATTGGGGTAAAGCCGAGTGGGGCTGTCCACAAGGTTGAACGAGTGCTTGTATTCCTTATATTATTATGTGTGTTAATATAAGGTTGAGAGTAGTTCTTATATATCTGCGTTTTTATTTGTTATTTGTTGCAATTAGGTAAGGAACTTTAGTATCTGGTGGTTGAAGTTTACAACGTGACTAGTTACGAGGACTGGTTAACGGGACAAATAAGGGTAGAGGCCGACATAAACGAACACTAGAATTAGTGTTTGGTAAAAATCGGGTAGTGACTAGGAGGGTTGTTACTTGGTCCTAGGGCTAGCTTATCAGTAGGGAGTATTAATAATCAAGAATATTGTATCGGGTGTGTTTACGTGTGATCGAGTATGAGTGATCAATTAAGGTCTAAATAGTGGTACAAGATGAACCTCAATTAATGTTTCTATTTGGGTGCTGATTGTTTGACCAAGAAGTAGTGTGGTAGTCGAGGGGAGAGGTTGTAAAGGATATCGCGTAGGAGCAAAAAGCAATGATTGTTAAAAGGTTGATTACTCGTTATCAGTATTGGAGATTAGTTATCAGCATTACAAGTAATTAGATATCGATAGGGGTGATTGATATTATTTGTGTATTGAGTGTTGAAACTTGAACGAGGAAGTAGATTTGAAAGATTAATTATTTTTTGTGACCAATTAGCCTTTAAATTGTGATAGTGACCGAGTATGAGGAGTTATTTTCGGGAGTTGATTTCAGGAGTTTATCCTTTATTATGTAATTTGTAGAAAGTTAAATATTCTTTGTAGTGAAAATACATCATGTAAAAAAAATTTTAGGACAAAAAATTATACCATAGAATCAAACATATGACACACATGAACGCCAATGGCCCATGTAGTTAGTTTCTTGGGGCATCAATTCCTAAAAAAATATATCATTTGTGCATCTTATCAAAAGAGATGCACATCAAACCCCAAAAAGTGCGTCTTGCGCAGGGCAGACACAAAGGAAAGTCAATGGCCCATGTAGTTAGTTTATCGGGGCATCAATTCCTAAAAAATATATCATTTGTGCATCTTATCACAAAAAATGCACATCAAACCCCAAAAACGTGCGTCTTGCGCAGGGCATCTGCATGTCCTCAAATCGGACAAGCAAAATGCAGTGTCTATCTTAGTTGGGACAAAGTATTTTGGCCAATAGTGAAGCGAGGTAAGGTGATCAACAATGACTCGATAACATTATTATGTGTCCTACACTATGTATCATATTTTGGCCTACACTGTATATTATCAGAGAAAAGAGCGCAAGTGCTTCCTGCGGCGGGCCAAGCAAACCGAAAGAGCTTGACCATGCCATCCATCACGTCACATGTGACCCAAAATCTAGTGCAAACCAGCTTTTGTAGCCAGCTCTGTGTATATATACTAAACTTTCCAGGAAGAAATCATAATTTTTTTACAGTAATATCAACTTGGCTGTCAGTACTACATTTGGCCACTTTGGTAGGGATGTAGGCATCCTATGCTGCTTGTTTGAAATGTGGCCAGTGGCCTGGATATCACTAATCTGAATTCATTCTACTGTACTAGTACAATTGCATGTATACGTATTCTGAATTATTACAAGGTTTGTTAGATATATGATAACATATGTATGTCTTATTGTTCAAACTTGAAATCAGCCAAGACCCAGTACTAACCATTCACTGATAGAGATGAGTTTGTAAGGTATATGATAATACAATGTACGTCATGTTTGCCAAATTCATGCTAAACTGAACCATGTTTGTAGCATAAGAACCTTGCGCTTACTTACCCCGTCTTTGTGTTGGCCCTTAGCTCCAATAATGTGCTTGCATGTTGACAAAGGTATTAGATTCCTGATTCGACCTTCCTTGGCTGTTGCAGCCAAACCAGCAAGAAAATAACTGTCTCCACCAATTACAGAAGCTGCAGGTGTCCCCTGCTATATAGAATAGGAATTACAAATTCAAAGTTCAACGAATCCGATCACCCCCACATGTAGAGTGAACTACAACTATGAACACAGCACGTACTCTCTTCACCTTCTGGTCTGTGCGTATATCTCTAGACATTTCTGCAAGCCATAATTTTGCTTCGTACACTGACATGTTTGTTGTCATATTGGTGGGAGCGTATGTTATTGTTTGCCTTCTTTTGGTTTTCATAACTTTTAAGACGTCCTTTTTAAGTGCTAAATGGACGAAATTAAACGAAGTGAGATCAGATCAAATTGTGAAGAGTAAAGACAATAAAATTTTCCAAACGAGTAAAGGTTACACAGATAATATTGGGTTCTCATGAAATTTTGAAATCTGGCATATAGTGCAAGATTTGTAGTTAGGTTTGGTACAAAAATATGAATTCAATGCAATGCAGTCAATTCACGGTTGATAACGTTCCACACGTTTTATCCTTTTCAGTATTGACCACTTGCAATTCTCATACTCAAAGAAAACTTCGGAAATAGGAACTTTCAATGAGGTTTTCAGAATTCACATAATATCCAACACTAGCAGTCATTCTTGTATGTAATATAAAAAAGTTGACGAAGTTCAACAATATATGATCCACTTTTAGTAATTTAATCCAAGCCAATAAATCTCCATATCAAAACAAAATAAGAAGCTCCTCTGCCTTGCAAAACGTGGCCTTGTAACTGCAACTTCAATAATGTTGTAAATCTGGCTTTTCGTCCAACAATTTCTGGTGCAACAAAAGCTTGCAAGACTTCACATTGAAATAATTTCATGTGGAATATGTCATGTCCGAATATTGTATGAAAAAATAGAGCACAGTTGATAATTAATTGAGACATCAAAGTTTCCTGTCTGTCACATCTTCGCAGACTACACAAAACGAATTACTTTGTTCGGTTGTAACATATGATACGTGGAAAGGAGCCGGCCAAAGCCATACGCCAAAGTTTCAAAGGCCGCATCATATGCATAATCTTCCTTGGTTCAATGAAATGACATGCCAGGAAACTTAATTAAAGATTGCGCATTACATAGTTAAAGATATGCAAGTACTGATTAAGAAGAATGAATTTTCATAAAAAAATCATTGAAAGGATGTTGACGTACTGGTTCTCAAGTAATCTGCTAATGTTTTAAGTTGTATAATCTGTCAAAAAAATCATACGTATTATGTATCTATGCACTGTTTTGAAGGTAAATTAATTTATTTCCCAGGCTTTTACCGAGAAGCCTTGGTTGGCAGTGGCATACAGTTCCCTAAAAATAATGTTTGAAGATGTGAACTTGGTGTATTGGAAGAAGCTGCTAGGCATGGAGAAGGCCAATGAAATGTATAAAACACACACAAAGGGATAGCAGCGTCGCATAATTCCAAGGAACAGCTAACACAAATTTACAGCAAAAGACAAGCCTCTAAACTCTGGTGGTCGCTATCATGGGTGGCTTCCACAGCCTAGGAGGTTGGCAAACTCCATTCATTGATTTATATATTTGACGCTCGGTAGACTCACCCTGGTGTTAGTCTGCTAAGGAAGTGGTCCAATTGCAGCTACTGGACTAAAAACCAAAACCTGCTATTGCGCTACCGTGTATTCGCACTCTTGTTTGCAAAATAAAATTGCTGCATCTGTATTAATCAGCTCTGAATTTAGACGTAACTGATAAAAGAAGCCAGACATGACTCACGTCTTCACATGAACACCACTTTTCTATGGCCAATAACAATGGACACTTCTGTTCTGGAAAATTCTTTGGAAATGTCTACAAAACAAGGAGCTGACGTTTAGAAATGTCTTGCTACACTGGAAATTTTTTTCTTTTTTAAACTGTAGATTGAAATACGTGATAGGCAGTGAC
Organism: Piper betle; assembly: GCA_033002965.1. Lineage (NCBI taxonomy): Eukaryota > Viridiplantae > Streptophyta > Magnoliopsida > Piperales > Piperaceae > Piper > Piper betle. The sequence continues at coordinate 97,892 of JAURVB010012574.1, read as the reverse complement.
CGTAGACAGGAAGGGCCGTTCCCAAGAAATTGAGTTGTTGACAAATGGCTGACAAAGCTGCCTACTTGTTCACACACCAGCGCAAGGACAAACTTCTGCCCTTCACGTGATTCAGTCTTCCCTCTACTCTCCTCTCCCGTCTCACGTTTTACAGAATACCATCTTCCATGAAAATGTACAAGAAAATTCACAAGTAGTATGCATAGATACTGTCACACAACTCGAGAGACTAATCTTTCCGACAATTTGTTAGCATCTGTCCACTACAACAAGCGCTTACACATCCTACCGCCATAAATACAGTTGATCTTTGCCTTAATTAACACTAAAATACAACCAGATAATACTATATATATATATATTATTGGCTTACAAAAAGAAAGACGCTCCCGCCTTCTAATCAGACGCATTTTCCCCGTCATTAGACCGAACATCTCGGGTTGAACCGTGTGCCGGGTAGACCCGGCACTGCACCACCGCGTTTCCCACCTGGAAACCAGGCGACACGGTGAAGGCCACGACAGGCGGCCTGTCCGCGGTCACCCACGCGCCGCCGCCATTGACCGCGATCTCCATGTACACCTGCGAGAACCGGCAGCCGGGCCGGACCTGGAAGGCGGAAGCCGGTGGGTCGAAGGAGAAGGCGAGGCGGTGGAGGAGCCAGACCCGTTTGGCCATTTCCGAGTAGGCCGAGAAGAATCCGGACTCGGGCATTCCTCCGGACATGACCGACGTCCGGTGACCGAGATTGCCGAAAAGGGACGATTCCAACCGAGGATGCATAACGGTCAAGTACTTCGCCCGGGAGAACTCGGCCAACTCGGAGTCAGCCAACCCCGCCGCGAACTGTTCGAAGTACTCTGCCGGCGACTTCCGCCGCCGGCGGAGCTCGTCGAAGCCGGGATGTTGAAACCCGGCGAATAGCTGCTTAGAGACGAAGGACTCGAAGGCGAGGAGCTGGTGGGTAAGGTCGGCCCAGGCCACGGCGGGGACAGAAGGCGAAGCGGCAGCGGAGGCGGCCGCGACGGGAAGGCACCACCCGGCGCCGGCCATCTCCTCCACCACAACCTTCGCGAACCCACGGATGGATTTCCGAGCCTCCCGCACCGCCCCCGCGAAGTGGGTAGGGTTCAACGCCGAGAAGTGGAAATGTACGATCGAGGGCGGTGAAAGACTCGTCCTTTCCGACAACTCATGCAGCTCCGCTCTTAGCTCCGCCACCTCCGAGCTCTTGGAGTTGAACTGGTTTTGAAGCTTGTGGACGACGAGCTCGTAGGTCCGAACGAGGCTCTTCACCTCTTGGAGCTCGGCCGCCATGCGAGAGTCGCGAGAGTAGCGGCAGAGGTGGCCCTTGAGGTACCCCTGCTTGAGCTCGGAGATGGCCTGCAGCTCGGCGACGACGCTCCGATCGGCCGACTGTATCGCTCCGGCGTCGTAAGGGGACTGCGCTGCCTGGAGCTGCGCATAGGAGGCCTTGACGGCGGAGGCACCGGCGAACAGCTCAGCCAGCACCGCCTCCGCCGCCTCCCTCCTCGGCGGCCGGGCCTCGGCCTTAGCATCGTCGTCCTCTCCCTCCACCCCGCAGTTAGGATCGGAAGAAAGCTTCGTTTTTGACTTGTAGTCGTCGATGATCACATGAGAAGTAGTGGGAGCAGCAGCGGCAGCTGTGGTAGTGATGGTGCAAGTAGAGTCGCAGAGGCTGAGTTTGCGGGGCTTGGAGGGTCGGAGGCGGAGGAACTTGGTGAGGGCGCGTGCGACGGCGGCGACGGTGGACTTCGGCCGGGGACGAGTGGAGTAGTCCATGGCCGGAGAAGAAGGCGGAGGAGGCGAGAATCTAGAGAGTACTGACAGAAATCTAGGGGATGTGGGAACGTACTCCTCCCCATGTCTTTATTGTAAAAGCGCCGGGACCGAGGACGGCGGTCTGTATGGTTTATGCATAAAAATTACGTTGTTTTTGAGAAGATACGTATATAAAAAAGTAAAAGTTGATGAAGAATTTTATCTGTGGTAATTGTTAATCTGACTGCCTTTTTATTTATAAAAATGGTAAATGTTAATCTGACTGCCTTTTTATAAGTTACTTCACTGATATTTGCTCTAAGTTAATGATCTTCATTCTCTCATGTGTTTATTATGTATCATCAGAGATGGTTATTTATCTACACGAACCTTCCACTATACATGGGCCAAGGTTTACTTTTGCAGGAGAAGTTACTTCACGTTGGTGTGTGTACCCGATGAGAGGCGTTGTTGATTAAGGAATATAATTTGTTAAAAACTCTTGCCCTCAATATTGATTAACTAATGAAGTACGTGAAAAGATACTTATTCATAAAATAACAAAATTATCATAAAAATATTTAATGGGTTAATAATTTTGTTAAAGCTACTGTAAGGTCACACGGCAGATCTTAAAATTTAATTTGAATAAAAAATGCAAAAAATTGTTTTTTTGTTGAAAATTTTGAGAAAATGTTAGATAAGGTATGATTGACCAGTTTAGAATTTGTTGACGTCCAGTTGTCCACCAATGAGATTTGAAGTAAAATTAATAAATCATCTTTAGGAATACCCTCCACAGTGTGAAATTTGAATAGAGCACAACACCATGGTTTATTTCAATGATCGAGCAAAAAATCTTCTCTTCTAATTTGCCTGGTGAGGGAGGCTTTTACAAGGGAAAAGAAACGACTAATGCAAGGACCGAGAGTCATTGGCCACTGGTACGACGTCCGATGGAGCCGGCATTCCTGCCATAAAACAAGGGCTGCGTAAATTTCATCATTTACTGTCATTGACAAAGGCAATAAGGTCTTGCCTGTTCCTCCGGGGTTGGCGAAGAACATTATGTTTATGGCAGTCGAGACAGAGAAGCTCTAACCGAGTTTTATGCAAAAACTGTGAAAGGAAAAAATCATGGTTTATTTGTTTAAACTTTAGAGCACATTGCACATTGGTTAATAATCTTGATTTTTAGTTTTCGCTTGGAGTGACGCAGTGTGCCAGTTCATGTGGCAAGCGAGATTTCTTATCATAAATAAGTTATTCTACTTTTGTATTATAGAAGGTTTAAGTTATGTTTCTTCAGTTACTAAGGTTACATAAAACAATCCTTGACCACGTACACACGACCACGACAAACATTTGGCTTCGTTTCTCCCCATTTTGAAGATATACCCAAGAATACCAACGTATTTTTCCCCAAGCAAGAATATTACAGAGTTGATAATTCTAAGCCATGGGTTTTTACTTTTGTACAAGCTATACACACTTTATGTGTTTGAGAAAAAACTTATTAAACGGAAACGTTATTATCAGGGAAATTTTTAGCCATGCAATGGATATGTAGATACTTGGTAAAAAAAACACCCAAATCAGATGGACAAACTTAAGATTGATAAGAGGATCATCCTACTTACTTAAGGTGCATAACTATGGCAGTTCAATGGTAAATGTAAAGTGGTAGTCTATATAACTTTGGTGATCCTTCTACTTTCGAAAGAGCTGTGACCATCGTGACAAGATTTTATAACCCACATTTGAAGTTTCAAATAAATCCAATTTGGTACCATATTTATCTTGAGTATGACTAACAAAATATTATACTTATATATGTCAAAAAATAAGGACAAAATAAATCTCACTCGTGGATCCCACTAGACTTCAATTGAAAATGCAAAATCTATAGTCTACAAAATTAGTCAATCACACAGTCCTCGATAACCATCTGAAACCGCAATTTGACTGCTCAGGCAAGGCTAGTCTCTCCCCTTGTCCGTTGTCTGTCACAGAAACGAGAAGCTGTTGTTTTATAATTCAAACAATCAGCCTTGGATCTCATCAAAGCTGATGTTTTATAAGTATAAACAACATCCCCCGACTTAATATAAAATTAATCATATAATTGATAAGGGAGCTCCCAATTTTAAATTTGAACTCCAAGAAAAAACTAGAAGCTGCAGTCTGTACGACATGACAAACAAGCATCTTGAACCAGGGAACCCAGGAAGTACAATAAAATCTCATCGTTGGGCATTTCATTTCATTTTTTAATTTGAAAAAAAAGATTAAAGTCTGTTGCAAGTTTATGAAACTCAAATAAGTGAGTAATCAGCCAGGTAAGTGCAGGTTGCATTCAGTATAAATTCACCATACGAGCTGCTACACTAGTCGAGTATGGGTCAAGTATCCGAATATAGCAAAGGAATAAAATTAAATGAATAATATATCACAAGCAACATTGTCAAAAAATCAATCATACAGAAAGTTCTCGCATCGGTTTTAGATATTTCTACCAATCCCGAATTACATTTATCAAATGCCAGCAAGTCCCAAGTCAGATGAGAAAAAGAGATTTTGATGCATCTTCCAGAACAGTCATTGCCAAAAAGAACTCCCACTGCAGCCTTTTTGCCTCAGGTATTTGGTTGATGTTAATGTCCCGAACTCTACCAATTCAGGAAGAGTCAGCATTCCCAATTTGGAATATTTATCTGTTTCCCCACTGTATTTTTGGCCGTCTCAACTAAGTTTTTGTCTCTGGACTATCACGACTCTACCAAGCTTTTGTATTTTGCAGATTCCCTCTTAATGTTAAACAGCCGCTCGGCAGATCATTTACAAGGAAAGGCTATACAATGTACACATTTTCATGTAGAAAACCGCAGCTGGCGAGAGAATGCGGACGCAGTCGCATGTACTTCAGATGGACTTTCTAGGGATTGAGGGGAGGTTGGTTGACTGGAAGCTTCGGCTAGAGCTTGGAGCATTGTCACAACCTCAGTCGTATCATCCAAATAGTATTTTGCCTTGCTTGGCTTCTGCCCAACTGTGCAAGCAAAAACAGACGATGTAGCAGAGAGCATTTCTCTGGCTAAAGTGCTCATGCCTTCAAACATGTCCTCGTCTGATCTGTCATCGCCAATGCAAAGCACAAAATCTGCCCGCCTACCTTTCTCCTTCATCGATGACAAGATCTTCTCAGCAACTAAGCCTTTACTGACACCCTGGAATAACACAAAAAAGAAAAAACATAAATGCCAATTTAAGAAAACACGATCTTCCATGATCATTGGCACACACCATACAACAATATTTGATTCAATATTAATACTTTACCAGTTTTTAAAATTTGACTTACTGGCGTCCAATTGAAACTAATAAACATAAATTGAAGCTATTCTATAGAGAAAGGTCAGACAGAACGTAAAAAAGAGTAAGAAAGGCCAAGAGAGACAATTTAATTTCTTCCTCAAGATGTGCTGTTACTATAGTTCACAAGGATTTTTTAGGATATCTTAATTTTATTGTCATTTTACTTATGCTTGTGCGATAGCCTATAATCAACACTTGAACAGAACAAATTCTATTGATAAGCCTCACTGAGAAAACCACCTGCGGTTTAACTTCCACAATATACTGCCCTCGCTTCACAGCTACTGGTTCATTAGCCAGCACACTCTCCAAGTGGTCCAATAGCTCCTTTGCCTGGGCAGATCCGAACCCTGGGTCCGCATCTTGATGGTGCCAGACCAAAGCACTTTCTTTTTTCTCAATATATGAACCATCAGTACTCTCAGTATATTGCTTCATAACAGGTTCAGCTAATTGCATCCATCCAAAATCAGTGCCCTGGCCACATGTTTCCCATTCCTCATCACACGACCACCTGAGGCATTACAAGATGAGAGCTACAATAGTATCATACTAACATAGGAAATGAAAGACGTGCACATTTACCTCAAAAAGTAGCCATGCTCAGCTGCTATTCCAAGTGTCTTGCATGGGGAAAACCATTGTCCCAGGCTTTCCCTGTCTCTTCCACTAACAATAAAAACAACATTTCTAGGATCACCACAAATAACATTCAAAATGGAGATAACTTCGGCACTGGGCATTTTGTTCAACGAAGTCTGTGGCATGACAGTTCCATCATAGTCTAACATGATTGCTCGCTTCCTAGATCTTGCATAAGCTGCTACAATGGCGTCTACGGAAAGCTTTCTGAAATTAGGATCTAAAGCCACCACTCTGAAACCAAAACTAAACCCAATGCCCCAACACCTTCTCCTGAAGTGATCCTTGCATGTTCTCTCCATATCTTGCATAAAACTTCGTGCCCAATAAGCCACATCATGGGTGTTAACATACTTATAATGTTTTTCATGTCTAAGTTGCTTCTCAGCTTCGTCCAAAGATAGTGCCTCATTCATTGCTGCAGCTGTGGCTTCAACATTCCATGGATTAACTCGGATAGCTCCACTAAGTGAAGGTGAACACCCAATGAACTCTGAAACCACCAGCATACTTTTCTTTGGCGCACCGGACTCACTTCCAGATGCGGGACCAGGTATACCCTGCCTACTCACAATATATTCATAAGGAATTAGGTTCATTCCATCTCTAACAGCAGTGACCACTACACATTCTGCAATCGTATAGAAAGAAATTCTTTCACTGGCTGACATAGGCCTGTCTATATATACGATAGGCTGGTAACCAGGCCGTCCAAATTCCTGATTGATCCTCCTACAGCTTTCATCAATTTCTGCTTGAATCTCTTCCAACTCTCTGTTCACACCTTTTGCAGGATTTGCAATTTGAACCAAGACGGCTCTCTGTTGCCAGTTGGGATACTGCTTAAGCATCTGCTCCATTGCCAAAATCTTTAGATTAATCCCCTTAAAAATGTCCAAGTCATCCACACCTAGTAATACTACCTTTCCCTCAAACTGCTGCCTGAGCTCGGATACACTCCATTCTTTATCTGCAAGGCTTAAAATGGATTCCAACTGGTGCATGTGAACACCTACAGGCATGATCTTGATCCCGACCGTCCTACCATAATATTCCAGACCAATAAATCCTCTTTTGGACTGGTACTCCAGACCCAACATCCGACTACAACAAGAAAGAAAATGCCTCGCATAGTCAAAAGTGTGGAATCCGATCATATCCGAGTTCAACAGTGACTTCAATATCTCCTCCCTAACAGGAAGGGTTCTGTAGATCTCCGACGACGGAAACGGGCTGTGCAGAAAAAACCCCATCCTCAACCGATTGAACTGCCTCCTCAAAAAAGAGGGCAGCACCATCAAATGGTAATCATGGATCCAAACATAATCATCCTCCGGGTTGATAACCTCGATGACCACCTGCGAGAAAATCTTATTGGCAGCAACATAGGCCTCCCACAAAGACCGATCGAACCGGCCCCCGTGATCAGCCGAAAACGGAAGCATGTAATGGAAGAGCGGCCACAGCTGCCGCTTACAGAACCCGTGATAGTACTTCGCGAGTACATCCGCCGGTAAAAAAGCCGGAACGCACTTGAACTTCTCCAACAACACCTGGGACACATCATCTTCATCACCCTCGTCAATGTCAACCCTCAAGCACCCAACATAGATCACCTCCATATCATCAGGCAGCCCATCCTTGAGCTGCAACAGCAGCGAATCCTCGTCCCAGCTAAAACTCCAACCCCTATTATCCGGCCGCCGCTTCGCCTTCACCGGAAGCTGGTTAGCCACAATGATAATCCGATCCTGCCCAACCGACGAAGGCACGTCCGACGACACGCTCCTCGCCTGGTCCTCGTCCAACTCCGATACAATCCCCGGCACCGTCATGACACGGGGCAGCCGCCGGCTGCCCCGCGTCACCGCCGGGAAATTCCCCGACGCCAGGTCCATCAAATTGGTGTACGACCTCGAATACATCGTCGATTCCCCAACGAACAACAACAGCAGATTATCCAACCCAACAGGGCCTCAAAACAAATAACGATCGTGATTGTGATCGAAACTTGACGGAACCAAAAACACGAAACGAATCGGAATCGAAATCTTCACCGGGGGAATGGATTTCGATCGATCAATTGTGGTTCCGATTTCGAGAATCGATCGCGCGATCGGATCCGAGCTAGGGTTCGTGCTCCCTCGCACTCTTCGAATTTTGTGGTGGTGGGTTTTAATTTTCTGCAAGTTGAGGGGTTTTAGTGAATTTCCCAAAAGTCAGGGGGGGTCGAAGGAAATCAGCAGAACGGATAAGCTTGGCGCGGCCATCTGGCACGCCGGCATGAGTTAGCAGAGGCGGCACGTGGTTTTGTTTCTCTGAGGACCAATCGGAACGTAACACGTCAGCTCCACATGGGAGGACGTGGAAATAAAAGGCACGTGTGGGGGAAGATGTCACACGTACACCTCTCATATTTATTTTTGTGGGAAATATAAGTGGTTGGGTGATTAGATGGCATTATCCAATTGTTTGCTTTTGGTGGTAATGACGCCTTTTTTGCATTATCCCATTTCATTATCATTCAATTCAAGGGGCCTTAATCGGCCCCACATTACATCATGGTGGAATTAATATTTAATATTAAATATTATTGTAAATAAATGAGCACATGGTTAATTCAGATTATTCTATGTCATTAAGGCTAATAATAGTTTTTAGCCAAAGTTTTAATAATTGTTAAAGATTTAGAGGCAGTTATAAAAATCGCAAATGATTTTATTAGGTTTTATATAGACATCTCTAGAAAATTTATCAATAATGTTCCTTAAAAAAAATACCATTAGTCGACAGTTAATCATATATCCTACCCTCTAAAGGTGCCCATACATACTATTGAACTCATTTTTATACATGGTGTTATTTTTTTATCAATACACTGTAGTTTAAATTATTAAGGAAATTGAACATTTTGCGTATAATTATGTAACTTTGCTTGCTCCGTATTTACACGTTTGAATAATCTTCTTCGTAAAATTACGGTAAAATTATTTAATAAATCTCACTCTTACATGTGGCTAATGACTTTCTCCAAAAATGAATGGTCCAAGAGAACCGAACAAAAAACTGTGGTTTGGATGGCCAATCCAGTATCTTATCTAACAATATTTATATGATCTCGATGGAAATATACTACTAGTATTTCATTGAAAGAAGCATATTCAGACCATTGATTGAATTGAATGGTTCCTTTCAACCTTCAACATAATGGAAGGCACCTAGCTGTGACTTACTTACCCACCACATCTCCCTTTCAGAAAAAAAGGACTTTTGTGAAGAAATTAGAATCACAATTCACAAGACGCTGGATCAGTATAATACATACCATCCCGCTTTCAAATGGTTGATTCTTTGGAAATTGATGGGTTGCATTTCGTATGATGTGGGAGCATATATATCAACTAATTCCAAATACTCGTGTCATATTGTCTTTCCCCATAACCTCAAATTAGATTTATACTTTGCACCGACAATTTTTGTGTGCTTGATAAGATGGTGATCGGGCATTGGAGATTGAATTATGATTCCTAGCTAGTTTGGTGAAATAGTTGAGCAAAATATATAATTGTAAAAACTTCGGTTGTACTTACCAGCATCAAACATAAGCCAGGTCTTTCTTCTTTGTACGAATGCCAGTGAAATTTTTGAGTTCACATAGTACCAGACAAGATCCTACCAGCTCGCAGCAAAACGTATGTTAGCAAAAGATTCATGTAAAGCTCTGATATTCTACGTACATTTTCAGCTTCAGAACGCATGCACGCATGGTTGGTACGAGTATGCTGATTGATTAAGAAACCTCAGAACTTAGAGCTGTTATTGTACGTGTTGCCGGTTTTTTCTGATTTGATCTCAACAAACAATAATTTAAGTTAAAACTTGTTCTTCGTGCATCATTTTTCTCCTTGTGGCCGAAACACAGACATCACTCGTAACATTACACTCATATTGACTACTTCAAATATTGATTTGTATAACTGGTCCATGCACAATACCCATCTTGCATAAAAGTATGATCCAGTTGTTCATGGTCTGACAAGCATTTCTATTTGCAACTAGATTCGGGTTTCGAGTCTGAGTAGCAGGCAAAACATGTGAAGCAGGCCGACACTGGCAATTCTGCAGACCGTGGTTTTAAAGGAGGAAACAGTGGAGGCCATAATGAACTCCATCTGAAAGAAAAGAAGCTGCCCAGTAACTGCAACCAGAAGGTAAAGTTTAAAGTGCCAAACAATGGGCAGAGCAGGAATGCCCAGATGTCGCACCATGGACAGCAAATTACCGACCAATCGAGGGCCACGTTCTTCCTAACTCAAAGTTGGTTCACAGAGCAAGGAACAGGGGAGACACGAATTCCCTTTGGCATCATGATTCCCGAGTACCTCATGCAACCAGGATTATTTACTAGGCCATAGTTCGCCAAACGTTAATTTGAAAAGGGAAGAAACTTATAAATGCCCATCTCTTTACCCTTCCATTGATCTGTCTTAATTGGTTGGTTGCGTCTGATCAAAGCTTTTCTCAGATTGTTACTCAGCTGTTAATGTTCCGTCTTACAAACATACGCAATGCAAGAGCCAACTTGGGTATTACATTGATGCATGAAATGAAACCTATACAAAAAACAACTCAACCTGGCATATTGACTTATCTTTTTTATTGGGTTTTGTGATTTTGATAATTGGCATAAAATCTTGTGGAGTTAGGTTTGCAAAATCAAGGAGCACCATCTACATATAAGTCATTATTATAACTGCAACCTACATAATTATATAACACCTTCCAACAAATTGGAAACATTGCTACAAATGAAGGTCCAAATTTCACTATGGTGGTATAAGGAAGAGATTTTACCAAAATTTATGATTCATGTAAAGCTGGTTTCAGTTTTCATTCCACTTACGAGTGGTCGACCAAATCAATTTATCTTCACAAAGTTTCCAAATAGGACTACATTTTACTTTTCTGTATTAAAAGCCAAAACCCATAAAGGCCTGGGACCATCTGGCCTTCAGGTCTGTGGATGGATTATGGATGTGAGTCGAAACAGACCTCCACAACAGGCTTTTTTTTTCATGGCCTTTCTCTGTCAGGTGATAGATGTGCAGTGAAGTCAGATGAGTAATTTTCCATGAGGGGGCCAAGCTAAATTTGGAATTGAATTGAGTGAAAGTTACATTGAATAAACACAGATGATCAACTAAAGAATTAATGGAAGGTGGAAGGTGGAAGGTGGAGCTCTCAATAGCATCTACAGTTGGTTAAGCATTGAACAGATTTGAAGAGCAACACATCCATACCAACCATCAAAATAAAAAACTATGTGAAACAGAGAAGAAACCCGTGCTTTACCCAGTATTTAACACACGATGCTGGAGACGATAAAGAATTCTAAAGACAGAGAACAATTCTCTTCACCGGTGAGGACGAATCCAATGGATTATATACTACTTTCTTTAAACTTTGTCCAGTTCAAAAGTGCCACCTAAACCCAACAAAACTTCTCCGCCGATGCTAACAAAGCTGCCTAATTCTGCAAACTAGAAAACGAAATATTTTTCCAAAAAAAAAGAGAGAGATCAAGTTCACCAAAACTCAATGCCAAAAATATAGTCATATCTAATGGCCAACTCCAGGGCTGGGAACAGACTTGAGAATCCGATCGAGTCTGGCGTAATGCATGGACAGCAGCTTCTGGTCAATGGCCATGGAGTGGCCCTTCTTGCTAGGGGAAGATGGGGGCACTCTTCCCTTGGGGAGGGCAGTAAGTAGCAAGTTCAAGTCCAATGGAGAAGAGATGGTATTCATCCTCCCTACTTTTTCATCATGCTCGGACGCAAGAAGCTTCCTCCCATGCAAACAAGGTAAGAGGCAGAGTAGGATTAGGAGGAGAGTGGGCAGCAGCAGGCGACAAGACATGATGCAGGTATACTCTTAGTTTGGCTTGAATTTGATGGAGCGTGAGAGATGGAGTGGGAGGGATGAAGGAAGTATAAAGAATATGATGTTGTATATATAAGATAATATATGGATGAGAATTTGGAAGAAGAGGGAAGGAGTGTTGGGTATATGCGTAGTGTTGTAGGAGGGGAAGGGAAGAGCAAAGCGTGGTATAAATAGGAAGAGGGAGTGGTCGATCGTCACCAATTCTTGCCACAACGTGCGGGGGAGAGAAGGAAAATTGAGTTGGAGACTTGTTTCCTACTCTGACTTGGTTTAGTTTAATTAATCTCCATGTTTGTATTGTATCGTACATATTGAATGGCGCCGGCTAGGCCTTATTATTTGTACACGGCCATTGCAAATATATTATATTGTTGCTTTATAACAAAATAAAAAAATTGTTGGGTTAATTTTACAATAATTTTAGAAGTGACTTGGGACTTGTATATAGACTAATTTTTTTGAGCTTACTTTTAAATTAAGAGATATATGTATCTTCACAATAACATGTCACCTTTAATATATATGAGGTGAAGATAATTTAGGTGGTTTGATGAGTAAGGGGAACTAACTTTTAAATTAAGAGATTTATAACCTCATTGATAGCATGTCACCTTTAGCATGTGTGAAGTGAAAATAATTTAAGTAGCTTGACGAGTGAGGGGCCTATGTTAAGATTGGCCCTGAGGGGGAAAGGGAAGAGGAAATTTGATATCTACGTAAAAAAAATCTATTTAATTTAGCTATATATTTAACTAGAATTTAATGAAAAGCCTTAACCTTAAAGGTTAGATATTTTTGTCAAGAAAATTGTATCTTTTAAACATTATGTGATTTTATTTGTAAAAGTATGATTAAAATGCCTTAAAAAAATAATAATTAAATGAGAACAATTAAACTTATCTTTTTTTAATTTTTGAAAAAGAATAGACTATATATTTAAATCTCAATAATGATGAACAGTGAAAACTTACAAGAACGTTTTTTTATTAATAAAATCTCACAAACGAAGCAGCAAACTTGAACAAATGAGTGCCTTTTGCTTCTACTAGGTGATGATCAAATAAATGTCCCCCAAACTACACTCTGTCGACCAACCAAGCAGCCATTGCTCTTCTTGTGATTTGTATTGGGTTTATCCCACAGTATGTATGAAGGTGACTGATGACTTGTATATAGGTTAACGAAAAAATTTTAATTTTTAAGCTAATTTTTGAATTAAGAGAGACTCATGATACTTATTGTAAGTCCTTTTTGGAGGCCCATTGGACCCAACGACAGTATCAGACTGGATGTCTTAGTATTGCCTCGGTCACTATGTGGTGAGGGAGAGATGAAAGGGGAGATGATTTGGGTGGGCTAGCCCGAATGGCTTAGTGTTGCCTCGGTCACTATGTGGTGAGGGGGAGATATTTCGGGTGAGCTAGCCTAAATTGGAGTCTCCTAAAACTTCACTATAATATATAAGCCTTGTATGTGGTGAGAGGGGAGATGATTCTGATGGCATAATGTGCATGTGGGCTTTATATATGGTCAGAGGGAGATGATTCAGGTAGTATGATGTATGAGGGGAAGAATTGTTGGATTTATCCCACATGAGAGGGAGATAATTCGAGTGGCATAATGTGGGAGATGATTCAGGTAGTATGATGTATGAGGGGGAGAATTGTTTGGTTTATCCCACATCATTTATGGAGGTGACTAGTGACTTGTATATAAACTAATGTGACAAGTCTTATTCATTAAACAAACTTTTAAACAAGTGCCTTTTAGGGGCCCATTGGACCCAACAATTTGCACCAACTACTCTAGCTTTAAACTTGGCAACTAAACTTCCACTAGTAACGAAAGAGTTTTACTCCTTCAGAGACTGTCGGTTATTCTAATTCCTGCTCTGGGTGATAACCGCTAAAGCATTTGTATCACATTTAAGCTTGCTAGCCCTCCACACATTGAATGAGGTAGGTTGAAGTTTTTGGGTTGATTTTGAGTGTAGTTAAGCTCCAAAAGATTTCGCATGGCCTTTGCCTTTGATATTGGATGGACACGAGCTGCAATAAAACCATTCTTATAAGGTTAGGTATACACACGTAGTATCAATGAAAAAATAAAAATGAAGAAGTCGCGGATTTCAGCTACTGACCTGTAACTTCCGATATTGTGGCCGTATTCAAATGGGTCATGGACGAGTCCCATGGATGATGAACAAGTATCAAAATAAACCCATGTGGATGCAATGTGATGTGTTCCATCAAAACTTTCAACTTGGCCTTATAATTTTTTTATCGTTTTATACAGCTGCTATGTCCTGTTCCATTTCGTATCATGGTGGGTACACGAACTGGTTCGAGTCTTACAATAAACACGTATGAGATTTCAGATGCAGAATGGATGGAAATTCAGTCAAAAGGCAGGAAAGAAAAGCACAATCTTGCAAGAACTAAAAACCAACATTGATGAACTGCAATATAGGCATCAATTGATCATCCAACCTCAATGATAAGCCAAATCATACACAGCTTTCTTTTCGTGCGCATAAAAATCTATTGTCCATTGCCATAAAGAAGACGACGGTCATCGAATTAAATGCATCTGGAACAAGTAATCTTAACCACTTTTGAGTATCCCACGTGAACATATTTTGGACCGTCTTCTTTGTCCCGACCTTCCTCTCTAGTCACAATCCCCGAGTCCAAATCCTGACTCAAGCAAGCAAAGCTTATACCCAGCCGCAAACAATTAGGAGCAAGGTTTAATTACTTCGATGTTGTAAAATTTGGTCAGCCGTGATAAGCTGGAAGATTGATTTGAAGGTTCAAGGAGCAACAATTGGTGATGGATTCCTCCGACGAAATTGTAATTGAAGGTTTGTTAGGTACGCAAGAGGACAAAGCACTTGATGGGCAGAATCTAAGACAATGAAGTGATTTCAGTATTGATCATTTACACAATTCATATAATACCACAAAGAATTGTAAAGCATGAAGCCATGTCAACATCTATCGCTGGTGCCTGGTAGTATTCAACGACGGCCACTTGAAAAGCTGGCCAAAGTCATTATCAAAACACACAAGAAATTCAAACGAGGAAACCCATTTAAGATGGGGAGCCGTTGATGTGGTTGGTATGGGTATCAGGATGGCCAACTGGTCATGGAGACTGGAAAGTTGTTGAGAAAGTTGATAGGGAAGAAATAGTCATGGCCATCAGAGATGGAGCCGGCAAAGAATGCTGCATTTTGCTGTGCGTTGGAGATGTATGCTGGTGTCACGGACCCTGTTTCGGTGAAGGAGAAATGATGTATGCTAATATATCTTATTGATGGTGGCAGGTTTAAATTAACTATCAATGGTCTGCTCGTCTGGAAAAGAACCAGACAAATGCATGGCAACGAAGGTAGTGGTTGACAGGTTGGCTGAGAAGGGAATGAAGTACATATTAGGTACGAGAAATCTGCAAGCAGAAACGATGAATGACCGTGGGATAAGCCTAGAACTTTGCCTGTTTGGTTGCCATGAGAATGAAGAATAGGATAAGAAAATAATGGCTGGCATGCCATCCAAGAGCTTTCACTTGACAGTGAGCAAGTGTATTAATATGTCAACTATTTCATCAACCCAAGGCGTGATTGATGCACAGGCCCGCCGTGTATTACACTCTGAACACCATGAATTCACCCATCAACCTTTCCAACAGCTTGAGTGAGACCAGTAAGTAATATTGTTAGTATTGTAATACAATTGGAAACTCTTTAAAAAGAAAAAAACAGATAAAGAGTAAACACCAGTTAATCAACGAACTTTGTAAGATTGCTATGAAAAATTGGAGCCAACCTCAATTTAGCAAGGTTTGCTTTGTCCCGGTTCAAGAATTTTCACTGTAATTAATGATTAATAACTTCGCATTTGATGGTTATGATCTCCAGAGGCATTTTTTGATCAATTTGTTGTCTTTACATCTGCCATGATACACTCCAGATATTGAAAATTTCTCAAAGAGATGAATCGTATAAATAAGGTTTCAGCCTTTATTGTAAAATCCAACTCGTTCATAATCACTCAAAGTCATTATTTCATACACAGAGCTTTTCTCTAAGTTGTCTAATGATTAAATATTCTAAGACAAACATTCTCATTACATTTTTCTGGTTGATTTATGCACAAACCATTGTATTATATTGTTGGTGAGTCGGTGACCTATCACCCCTCAAAATGAGATAAAGCGAACAGCCAGAGCAAGCAGGAAGTTAAGGGGTCTGGCTGAATTCAGGTGAATATGTAAACTTCATCGTACCCCTTCCTGCAACAAATGGGATCACCGGTAAGAACATGGCCTCTTTAAGGGCAAGAATGTAGTTCTTCTCTGAAAAGTATAAAGGGTGGTTTACCCAGCTTTTCCACAATAGGTGGGACTGTAATTGTATATTAGATTATCTAGTACTTTATGAGAAGATGGTCTGTTTGAAGATTTTCGAGCTTCCCTGCACCATGCCAATCAACATTATTATGATTTTACTCTTATGTGGGCAGGATTATAGAGATAAAAAAGAACAATTGTCAACTCACAGTTCGGCAATAACATGCCAATGGTAGTGGCATTAGGAGTTAGTACAACAACATTGAAGACTGAATCATTGCAATCGTGAACAAAGAATAGATATGTACCTGATGAAAAAGTTGGCTACATTTTGGGTCACTTGAATGGCATCATCTGAATGTGGAATCATTGATGAGCCCCATTCGAAAGCATTTTTCTGTAGTGAAGAAGTTCACAAAAGCAAGGTAACACTGAGATAGCTTGAGATAAACATCATATCATATATTTAGGACACTTAAAGAGTTGGCAGGTGATCAAATGAAAATGAATCAGCGGGGTTCACATGCCTCTGGATGCCACTGGAAGCCAGTTACTGGATAGTTCTGTGCTTGCACGGTGGAGACATAAACCTGAAAGACAGAGATGGATGCCAATCGAACATAGTATAACACTGTTCAATCGAGCAAAATATGTTGACAAGTTTGCATTGTTATTGTACAACATATTGTATTGTAACAGATTGAAGTACCTTAGAGTGTTCATCTGTACTGGTTGTCAAGACCTTGAAAAAATTTGAAAGGGCTGGACATAGTGCAAAACGCTCCGGAGATATTCCATACTGCCGCAAATGTTCACTTAGTTAACAAAAGGCAAGAATTGCTACTGATTTGTTACATTGGGAAATGGGGTAAAAACCAATTGCTACTGTTTTTGAAAAATAAAATAAAACTTACATGATGATTTTGCATGACTAGACACTCGGAGCTTAATTTTCGAAGCAACTCAGGAGGAAACCTGCACAGGCATTCCAGGATCATTTTTTGAAAACATAATCAAGGCCAATATCATGATATATAAATAATTGCATCTTGTTAGCCATTCTAAAATAAGAACCTCGTAAACAGTAGACAAACCCAAATAACGAAATAGGAAAGGCAACAATCTAACAATAATTTAATGCTTTAAGAAATACAAGGAACAGCAGATGGAAACCCACTTTACGGGAAAAGTGATCTTTCGATCTGAAAAAGTAATACGCCTACATAAGATGATCAACAAAAAGATAATAGCTGCTCTAGCAACTGTCATAAAGTATCTATAAGATACACAGAATCAACAGTAAAATCTTACCAACAAATAACCTCTTTTAATCACTGAAATTCCAAGGAGTGTCACACATTTAATGATGTGTCATCTTTCAAGTGTGGAAATAAATGAAAAACATCAATGAAACTTCAGTCAAGGCTAGCATATACCTTTGGAATACCGTCTCATCCAGAATTACATTTCTGGTAAATTCGAGAGTTGAAGCCTGATCATTAGCACTGAAGCTTTCTAGAATATTTTTGTCCTAAAGATGCAATAAGAAGGGTCATGAATTGGCAAGATTTTTTACATTAATGCGTTTCTTGAGTGACAGTATCATTAAAAAAATCGTCATGTATGAAACAAATAAAATAGAAGGAAGGTAATACCTCACTGATGATCATACTAAGAAGTTCAAATCCTAAGCAGATGGCAAGTAAAGGAAAATGGTCTCCTGCATCATTTTTGGCCAATGTCATCTGCAGACACAAAAGCAGGATCATATTCTAAGAAGGGAAGTTTGAATGGACCAATAAAACCATCAATATTGTACTGGAGACTGCATAAGATTCTAGATGAACTTTCACTTCTATAGTGAGTTCTATATTTTTTACCAAACCCAACACTGAGAAGGCGCAATAAAAAGGATTCTATACATGCAAGTGAAACAAAAGATTACCTTAAAAATGTCCCTCGCAACATTGAAATATAAACCATCTTTCGCCCATCCCCCAGTAAACAGTACTCCGTTCACCAGCTCCAGTTTCTGTACTCACCACAGACAAGAACTCCACTCTAGTAAACTCAAGTATCGTTAAGAAGTAGCTTCCATCAAACGATAAGTGACACAAAATCAAGCATAGCTCATAAAACAGAACCAAAACGTAAATTTCTACTGCAAATTAAACACCTTGAACATTATTAACACCAAATGGAAGAAATAATCTCCAATCCCCCTCGCACAATTTAGCAACCAATTGAAGCAAACACTCGCATAAGCGAAATCTAAATAAGAATCCAGACGCCAAATTAAACAAGTTGTATAAAATCAAACACCGAGAACATGAAACCGCTCTAAGCCCTCAGATTGAAGCAAACATTTCCATGGGCCGAAATCTAAACATAAATTCAAACTCCAAATTAAACAAATTAACTCAAATCCCCTTAATCTGAAGCCCAAAATAGCAACCAATTGAAGAAAAACGTTTGCATCGGCCCGAAACTAAGAAGGGGAAGTGAAGATTACAGTTCCCCAACCTCGGCGAGGGTTTCCATGGGCTCGTTGTAAATCAAAGGGATGACCCGAGCGCCGGCGGACTCCACAAACTTCACATAGGAAGCGGCGATGTAGGAGGCGTCGGTGGCATTGTTGAGGCGACCGGACGCGCCGTCGCCGGGGTGGGAGAGGATGCCGATGACCGGCCGGTAGTAGAGGGACTGGTCGGGCATGGGGCAGGTGGCGGCGGAGGTGGGGTCGGCGGCGGAGGGGAGGAGGAGGGAGTGGTCGGCGCGGGCGGAGGCGAAGCTTTTGGAGAAGGAGAGGAGTATGGGGATCCAGAGGCAGTTCCAGAGGCCGGAGGAGTATGGCTCGGCGGCGCCGTAGGTGGAGTTGAGGGCGCCGGCGGCGCGCCGGCAGGAGCGGCGGCTGTGCATCTAGTCGGTTTGGTAGACGCCGGCGACGGCGGGGTATGACGGAAAAGCGGCGCCGTTTATAGACGAGACGTCGTAAAGGGGGAGATGGGCTGACGGCAGGTGGTGGGACCGACGGCGCGGGTAACGACAACGGGAAAAACTGTCATCCATGTGGATAATTTTTTGTTTACTTTTTAATTGGCGGTGTAATAAAGGTGGTTATGTTGGGAGCTTCGGATATTTGATTAATATAATCAGATCCAGAAATAACAAATCAAATACAAGGAAAAAAATAGTGATATTTTTAAAATATATTCTTTTAATGATAAAGATTAATAAATCCAGTGCATCTAATCCTTAGGGTCGGTTTAGTTGGCATACAGATTAGTGTAAACGACACACAAATATTAAAATATTAAACGTTACTAAAATATAGCTAAATTTAATATATTTTTTACAAAAAATATTATTAAATTGATTAATTAAGTGTGATTTTATATCTAGATGAGAGAATACAATGATTATGATTACTATACGTGCTCTACTCATGTGTTCTTAAATTTCCCTTTTTTGTGCCATGTAGGCATGACATATAAAGTAATTATGATTAATTTGAACACAAAATATATTGTAAATATATTAATTTTTAAAAAATATATTATATACGTACTAATTTTAGTAAATTAACCATTTAAAATTTCTATATCATTTACATTTATGTTATACTGACCAAATAAATCTCTAGTCTTGAACTTCCCCGTACTAAATTCCTCATATTTAAATATAAACAATTAATATTTTTACTTGCATATTAAAAAGTATAACATAAATAAACTAAAAATATGTGATGGCTCGAGTACAAATAGTAATTGTTCTTCTCCGAGAAAGACGTACCTCATTACAATCAGATGCAAAAGAGTAAATAATACGTGAAAAAATAAATGATACATAAATTTGTTTAAGTGAAATAATTAGTAACAAGATCTTAAAGTCAATATTGATGGTTATAATCATTCGGTAACTAGAATGTATAGGTAATAATACTAATTTACTATTATAATTTTAAAATTACCACTCATGATACTTAATGGATGATAATTTTGTAATGTCTGATTAGGCCTTACAAGTATATCGGCATTGCCAGATATAAATTAATGTATACTTTTTAAATACAACAAACGTCCAATCGCTCACTAGTCATCTGATAAAAGAAACGAGCATAAGATAAGATAAATTAAATGGGCATTGTTGGCCACTATTTTTCGTCCTCATGCCGTAATAATCCCACCAAACGAGTGTTGGACTGATAAGAACGACACATCATTTCTTAAAAACAACGGACTGGGTGGGAGCCCGCCTGATCTAGATGTCTGGTTTTACGGTGGTATTTTCTCCGTATAAGTCTAATATGTAAAAGGGGACGACAAACAGCATTATACATCTTTTTCTATGGAGAAACATTATACATCAATTTACAGGTGACAGAGCCTACAAGTGATGAACCATATATGACAAAAACGACACTATACCATTTCACATTGTTTTCTCATTAATTCACAAATAAAGACCAAAACGAACTTTGGGAAATCCATCTACAGCGGGAGATTCTCCAGCTTTGCTCTGTTGGCTAATGAGACCTACATAAATGCAAGTCGATTTGAACAGTTGATAAAACTCATCAGAGCTGCGTAGTTTATCTGAACTAAAGTCAATGATGAAAATTTTACAGGCCAGTTGAACAGGGCATATACCCCTAACAAAAGCCCTACACTTGCATAAGGGTACAACTCCAGATTTAAATATCATTCCATTGCCGTCAATCTAGAGGATCTCACGCATGTGTAATGAAAACAAGCCCAATGAAAAGCTAAAATAAAAAAATGGACAGTATAAAGCGGAAACTAAAAAATGCAAATGCACAAGGTATACGTTTACCAGTAAAATATCCTCATCTGTGCCAAAAGATTTCCGCGCCTCATCCAAACAGTTGAAGGAAACTCTCTCACATTTACTACAGATATATAAAATATATATATATTTCAGTTAAAGCAGATGTGCAAGCCAAAAGCAATCTTTTAGCATTACCTAGAGCTTGCTGGATCTCTTATCTCAAATTCATTTGCAACCCCATCATAGCCGCAAATAACAACAAAATGGCCTGACCAGGAAACAGTAGCACATTTTGAAAATCAAAGGATCATAAACCAAACCATTTTAAAGCTACAAGTCCGATACTGGACAACAACACAAGAGACAACAATCGACTCAATCAGAAAATATCTATGTAATACTATGTAACTAATAGCTATACACATTAAGATATTAAGATAGGTGGAAAACGAGCATCGGCTTGAGTATTCAGGTATAAAATCAAAAGAAACCCTTGCAAAATGTTTTTAATTATGCGAGCAATATACAATAAACATGCCACATTTCAGATCTACAATTACAAGGTGGGCATGGAATAACCCTGTGTGAAAATGGGCCCATGGGCTTCATTCCAAAATAACTAGCCATTTTAGAGAACATAGGAACCCACATTTGTCACCACCCAAAATGACTAATTACTTTAGAGAACCTAGGAACCCACATTTGTCACCACCTTTTCTCCATAGAGACGTAGGACTATATTCCATACTCCCCCGCATATGCAATTACTATTAGGCCTTGCACGTGAACCACTCATGTGCGGCCGCGTGACTACGTCCGCAACATATTGGGTTTGCCACTCATGGGCTTTAAAAGACGCAATCACACACGGGAGTCTCACGGGTGGGTTGGCTCTGATGGCATGTGAAAATAGGCCCGTGGGCTTCACTCTAAAATGACTAGCCACTTTGGAGGACTTAGGAACCAACATTTATATTACTCACCACCCTTTCTCCATAGAGATGTGAGACTATATGCAATACCCTCCACATTTATAACCAGTTTTTGTAAAAATGACTATTTTAAATTGGAAGTGGATATCTAATAAAAGTTGGCAAGACTGTATAAATGAAAATTAATAATGGAAGCAACAACCGGGCAACAATCAAATGAAATCAATTAGAAATTTGAGGTTTTCAGAGAGGATCAAATATAAGAAGTTGAGAAGTTTAAGATGCATACGGAAGTTGCATTGAAAGCTAAAAAGACAAATAAACTCAAATAGATAAAGTAAAATTAGGCATGCTAGATTTAAATATTAGGTGCGAACATAGCACGTTCAAATCCGCAATCATTAAAAATTTGATGAAACACCATTGAATTAAATATAATTAAAAAAGGAAAGTCTTTAATCACATGGCAGAGACTTACATGTGAAGTTAAACACTGGTATGCGTACCTGTATAGCTTGGGCTAGAACTAAACCAATCAGGAGCCGGAAAAACTCCAATAGATTGGTGGCTGTGAAAAGAAATAATACTCATTATCCATATATTATATGCAGCTGTATATTTTTACATACAAATAAATCAAGAGCTAGACAAAATCATTATTATCATCACCATCATAATCTATATCTTAACTCAGAGAGGTTGGGTTCGCTATCATGATTCTTATGTAAATAATTAATAGTTCTCACGTCACAGGTTGGGGTCACTATCGTTGATTCTTATGTAAATAACTAATAGTTCTCACGTCTTGTGTGAATCATTAATTGGTCTTATATCTCAATTGATATCACAAAATCTGTCCAGAGAGAGAGAGAGAGAGAATAATGCAATCCAACTATTAGAATGTGATCCACAATCTACAAGCCTACCTTAATTTGTGTTTGTCAACCAAAGCAATAGCAATATACTGCCCAGAGAGTATGAGGATAGAAATCTCTTTGCCAGTAATACACCTACACTGGTAGAATGCAACCCTTTCAAAACCACTGTACATAAATATAGGTAATGGAGACAAGAATGCAAACACCAATAAGCTTGCTGGAAACACATTAAAATTACCTTGTGTAAATAAACAAAATTGACTAGAATAAACAAATGTCAATGTGCATCTCGCATTGTCTACATGTTTACACAAATGCCATGCCTGAAAATACATCTAGATAGTTTAAATAGTTCTAACAAAGTTAAGCAATATATTTGATCATCATCATCTATAAGGAAACTGGATGCCCTTCCAGATCATCAACATTGACAAGGAAACCTGATGTGAATACATGAAGCAAATATAGGAGCTCATAAGCAAAATTCAACATCAATACATGAAGCCAGAAAAAAACAGGAACACTATTCTCGGATGTGAATTTCATAACGTGACCGTCCCAATGGAAAGAGACAAAAAAATAAAGGCATTGAGAACTATTTACAGGCAGTCAAACAGAGGGAAAATTACTTACTTCTATGTCAATTCCATGTTCTCTAGCTTTTTCAAATAATCTTTCCACTCGACCAACATCACTAGGTAACTGCTCCTACATTTCCTCAAAGGCACCAACAATCATAAAATTGCACATGCAGTCACCCATTAAAGGATCAATATAGAGCATTACAGTAAAAAAATCCGGAAAGCTAACCTTGTAGAAGCTCTCGACTGAAAATTCGGGGTTTGCTCCGATTGTGACAGTTAGAAAGGAAAAGTAACAGAAAACTTATGCAACAGATATGCAAGGTCTATTGTCCAAATGCTGCAAATTAAAAATGGAACAATGACCAAAGTGATTAAGTAAACTTGGACACATTCTTCTTTGATGTAAAATCTAGATAAACGTAGAACCAGCTTAGAGGAAAAAATCAACAATTGATGACATAAAATGGCCCCTACGTCCATGATTTAACACATAACCAGGTGCATAAATCACAAGTTCCCATAATATTGTAAACGTGTAAATTTTGGAACAAAATAGGATCTACCTGGTTGTGTTGCAAAGCTTCTCCAAGCATTGCAAGTCACAGTTATCTATACCAAGGGTTCTTAATACCATAAGAACACAAGCAAGACCACAATCCCAATTACAAAGTTGTCGAACATGTGGCACCTACAAATATTACACACATGTCAAAACTAAAAATCTACCTCATCAAAGATTGAAACAGAGATTTATCATTTATTAGAAAAAAAAATTGAAGGTGTATTTCTCCCACATGCTTGCTTGTGATAAGTAACTAGCCCACTCAAATAATAAATTCTTACCGAAGTAGAAAATCATTAAATAGAAAGAAACAAGCCAAAAAGAAAGGCTAAAAAGAAACTCACATCAACAAAGTATGAGCGTCGAAAAAGGGGACCACAACCTTTCGTAAAAGAAGACGGAAACCCGAATGCTTGAAATTGAGAGCACGAAACCAATTCTGATATACCAGCTGCACATTTGCATCATCCATCTTCAATAATTTAGCCACGTTGCAGAAAGGCCACATCAAAAACTCCACGATACCTTCTCTATTAAAACCACCTTACCAAAGGCCCAAGGTAGTTCTACCATGATAGAAAAAGAAAGAAGGGTGAGGCCTATTTCACTAAACTCACCATCAATCATTTACACATCCCAATAATCTCCTTAAAACTATGAGATAATAACAACCGAGACTGTTCTAATTACAAAGACAATACATTTTAATGTCAATTCTACACAATAGGTTCTTATTCAGCCAAATTCCATTATATGTAACCGTAAAAACTACAATTTCCACACATATTCAACACCATCGTGATCAGAAAAACGCCAACCCACTCCGACATTTGATAATCACAATCGCACAAACGATCTATATCAAACCACGACAAGTTGTAATGCCTGATAACAACACCAAACGGCAACAATCATATGAAAACGGGTTTAAATTGCTGGGGAGGGGATCTGTTACCGGCGATTATCCGGGGACATGGAGGAGGGGAAGAAGATTCGAGGGGTGGCAACGTCGTCGCTGGAGAAGACGGAGATGGCGACGAGAGATCGGGAAGGGGTGGGGGAGGCAGTTCGGAGTTGGGACCAGCAGCGAGCCGCCACCGATTAAGAGCATGCGGACAGTCCGAATGTCGAGTAAATGGTCAAAACCGACTCAACCGTTGTTTAAATTCAAAACTTTTATCAGTTGATACCCTTTTGATAAATTGATATAATATATATATATATATATATATATATATATATGGAAAGTTGTACTCAGCACAACCATCTTGGCTGTGCTGGAGTACAATCTCAAAAAAGGGGGCGGCGCGCCGCCGCAAGAGTGACGGCCGAGGGGCGGGAAGGATACCCAGCCACGGCGACGGTCCGGGGGGCGGCGGCGACAGGGGACCGGGGCGCGGCGCGACGGGATGGCGGGCGGAGGCCGAGGGGGCGCGGCCGGGGCCGAGGGGCGCAGTGGGGTGGCGGGCGGGGACGGGGGGGCGTCGCGCGGCGGGGTGGCGGTGGTGTTGCCCGGCGGCGGGGTGGCGGGTCGGCAGGGGAAGAGGCGGGGTGGCTAGATCTGCCACCCCGTCGCCCGGCGGTTACATCGCCGCCCTGGGGCGGCGGCGACGGGCGAGGCAAGGGGGTGGCGTCATGTCGGTCGGGGTGGCGGCGACGCATCGGCCGGCGGCGGCGGCGGCCCTCCAGAAACTTTTTTTATTGCTGGAGAAGGGGGAAGTGTTTCAGCCGTTAGATTTGATCCAACGGCTGAAACACTGCAGCACAGCCATCTTGGCTGTGTTGTAGTACAGCTTCTTCCCTCCTATATATATATATATATATATAATAATAATAATATATATTATTATTATTATTATTATTATTATTATTACCATGCGCTACCTATTTTTGCCGCTGTGCAGCGCATGAGCTTGTGGACCGTTGGATCTAATCCAACGGTCCATAATCAACCCCGGCCGCCGGCCGCCCCATGCCCTCGTCCCGCCGGCCGCCCCTACCCCTGCCATTGCCCCCGCCAGCCTCCCTGCCCCTGCCCCCGCCCCGTAGGCCGCCCTTGCCCTCGCCCCGCCCCTGCGCCTCGCCCTCGCCCGCCCCTGCGCCGCCCTCGCCCCTGCCCCCGCCCTCCCCTGCCCCTCCCTCCCGCCCCTCCCCTGCCCGCCCTCAGCACTCCCCACCCCCGGCCCCCCACTGCTCGCCCTCCCCCCCCCGCGCACCTCCCCGCACCCAGCCCCTCGCTCCCCGCCCCCAAGCCACTGTGGCCCTTCTCCCCCCAACCCCACCCCTCGCACCCGTCCTCTAGCATTTGACTTTTTACCACCGAAAGATTTCTTCGTACACTTGAAACATAGCCCCAAAAATGGAAGCCCCACCCTGGGCATCCCCCAACCCCCTGGCCTGCAGTCTCCGGCGGTGAGGTGGCACGGGAAACAGAGGGGGGAAGAAACAGGGAGGGTAATATGGTAATAAAAATTTTACTCGCTCACATTCGAGACAATTTTTTATTACAAAATAAATTTAAAAAGAAATAAAATAATTTCATAATAAAAATTTAACTCGGAATCGATTCCGAGTCATAACTCGAGTTAATACTATAAAATAAATTTTAAAAAATATAAAACAATTTTGTAATAAAAATTTGACTCGATTTGCAAAGAACCGAGTCAAGTTTTGGTAATAAAAACTTAACTCGCTCCCTACTCTAGTCAATATTATGAAATAAAATTTACAAAAATTTAAAAATAATTTCGTAATAAATACTTGACACGCTCCTGACCCGATTCAATATTACGAAATAAATTTTTAAAAAAATTAAAAAAATATAATATTTACTCGAGTCTAGAGCTAGTCAAGTTTTTATTACAAAATTATTTTATTTTATTTTTTAAAATTTATTTCTTAATATTCACTAGAGTCGGGAGCAAGTCAAGTTTTTATTACCAAATTGCCATCACCCTGCCGCCCCTCCTCTTTCCCTTACCCTATTCGCCGCCCCTCCCTGCTCTGTTTCGTGGAGAGTTGCCGGAAGTTCGCGGGGAGCACTGCAGGGGCGGGGCGATCGGGGGAAGGCGAAATCGCGTTGTCAGGGCGACCGGGGGGGTAAATGGGGGGGGTGAATGCGCGGGCGGGGAGGGGGTCAGTGTGGGCCTGGCAAGGCAGAGCCTGCAAGGGCCCGTAATATATAGAGTCATGTTTTAATTACAGAATTATTTTATTTTTTAAATTTATTTTGTAATCAAAACTTGACTTGGTCCCGAGCGAGATCGAGTCTAAGTTTTTATTATAAAATAAATTTATTACAAAATAAATTTAAAAAAATAATAATTTCGTAATAAAAATTTGACTCAGTCGAACTCAAGTCAATACTATGAAATAAATTTTTTAAAAATAAAATAATTTCATAATAAAAACTTGACTCAGTTTTTTGCAAATCGAGTAAAATTTTTATTACAAAATTATTTTATATTTTTTAAAATTTATTTCATAGTATTAACTAGAGTTATGACTCGGAGTCGACTCCGAGTTAAATTTTTATTATGAAATTATTTTATTTTTTTAAAAATTTATTTTGTAATAAAAATTTGACTCGAATGTAATCGAGTAAAATTTTTTATTACCATATTACCCTCCCCTGTTTCCCGTGCCACCTCATCGTCGGCGACCTCGCCCATCCTCGCCGACCACCCCTCTCGCCCGTCCCCGCCCGGCAGCTACGAGCGAGGGCGGGGGCTAGGGCGGCCAGCAGGGGTGAGGGCAGGGAGGCCGGCTGGGCAGGCGCAGCGGCGGGCGCGGGTTGGGGCGGCCGACAGGGCAGGGGCAGGGGCGGGGCTGGGCAGGCCAGGGGGCTGGCGCGGGTAGGGGAGGCCGAGCGGGCACAGCGGTGGGGCAGGGGCAGGGTTGGGGCTGGGCGGTCGACGGGGTGGGGCGGGCAGGGGCAGCAAAGGAGGGGGCAGCGCCGGCGGGACGGGGGCATGGGGCGGTCGGCGGATGAGGGCCTGGGGGTGTCGACGGGGCGGCGACGGAAAGGCGGAAAATTTGGGGGGGGGTGATTATGAGGGTTGATTGTAGACCATTGGATTAGATCCAACGGTCCACAAAAGGCAGCGCATATGCGCTGCCAAAATAGGGCAGCGTACTATAGCGCTGCCCTATATATATATATATATATATATATATATATTCTTTACTATATATAAATTAACTTTAGGTAAGAATTATAGTTCATATTAAATATAAGGTGAGCAGATGTTAGCCCATACATATAAGATTTTTAACAAACTATTGAATGATATAAAATAAAATATAAATTTATTAGAAAGAACAATCGAATGTTTACTCATAACAGAAGTATTAAAATTGCTTGACTCATTATTATTATTATTAAAAACATAATTTTTTCTTGGTCACCAAAAATTAAGAAATGGGTCAATAACGAGATACAAATCCCATTACTACTGGGAAAAAAGAATTCTGAAATATTAAGAAATTAGTATAAGGGCCTAACAACCGGCTTAAACACCCACCAATTATTAATGCAGAGCCTCACAAACAAGGGCTCGGATGTCGGGGAAAAAAGAATCAATCACAAACAGGGCTAGCTTGTGACACTTCAACATGCACGTGACAAGGACCCAAAACGTGTATTGTCCGCTCTTTTTTATTCTCAGTGGTTTCGGACCTTTTCTTCTCTTTCTCTCTCTCTCATCCGCAGTCTCTGACCAAAGACTGGCAAAGAGGTGGCCGTTTTTTACTTTCTGTAGGATCCCCCGCCTTCCATGCTATTGCACGTGCCGCCCTTCTTCCTTCCCTCGTCCCCCATGACTTCCCCACATTTACAGTACCACCACTTTCCACACTTGAGACTTCTGTATATGAGATGGGATTTAATCTAATCTCCCCACTTTGTAATAATAGCAGGCGGATTTTCAGAACAAATATAGCTACTTCAGAGCTTCGTTTTGAACATTTTGACATGGTATGTATGGTATGAAAGAATTATTTAGAGGTGGGAAGAGGGCATGGAAAGTAAATAAAGGGAAAGCGGTGGGGAGTTGTGACTACATGTCCTCCACTGCGTTAGTCAGAGACGACCAGTCTTCGTGCTCTGCGGGCAATACATGAGACACCAATTATTATTATCCCCCTCCTCGTGATCACTCCCACTCCACTTTTGATTTTCCCATTTTACCCCTCCCTTTCCGATGCCCCTTGGTGTTTGTTCTACTCTCTCTTCGCTTAAAAAAATAAGCTTCTTTATTTTCCGACTAACTTGGATTTTATGTCACTATAATCTATACTTCAAAATTAAAATAAATTATAATTTATACTTCATAATTAAGAGAAATTATAATCTATGCTTCACAATGCTCATACTTATACCGAAGAGGGGCAGTATCGTCATTTGAAGATCGTCGTGCGAGCTCCTTTTATTATCGCCTCTACCGTGCTTTTATAACTCCTGGTCGCCCTCTCCTCGCCTCAAGTCTCGGCGTCGCCGGCGACGATCGGATTGAGCTCTTTCGATCGAATCGGCTGGGCGGGGATGGGGAGGAGCGGGTGAAGAGTGGAGGGGCGGAGGGAGGAGCGGGGATGGCGTCGGGTGCGAGGATGCCGACGTGGAGGGAGAGGGAGAACAACCGGCGGAGGGAGCGGCGGCGGAGGGCGATCGCGGCGAAGATATACGCCGGCCTCCGGATGTACGGTAACTACCAGCTCCCCAAGCACTGCGACAACAACGAGGTCCTCAAGGCCCTCTGCGCCGAGGCCGGTTGGACCGTCGAGCCCGACGGCACGACCTACCGCAAGGTACCTTTTCCTCTCTTCTCCGCCGCCGGCGCCGGTGACGATCGCTGGCGGTGGTTGGACTGACATTTGTGCCCCCCAATGCATGGAGAATTTTACTTGATGTATGGATGGTAGAGTACGTAAATAACTTGCTAAGAGAAGGGCAGTATTGGGATTATGAATGAATGAGATCGATGTTTCTATTCTTCCAAGATTGATTCCTTTTTTAACAACGTTACAACCTTTCTCGATCTCAATCCACTTTCGCTACATCCCCGGCGGTTCACGTGGATAAAGCTTGCATCTTTGTTGTTCTTTTGACCACTTTTGTGCGAGGTGTTATGACTAGTTAATGTGTGTTACTTGTTGTACTTGATGATGACCAAGTTTGTGCGCTGGGTATTGATGCAGGCAGCTTGTTGATTGAATGGACGTACATAACTTGCATTCTTTATTAGGGTGATTACTTTCACTTCTAGGAAAACAAGATTAGCCATCTAGTTAACTTGGCAATTATGATGGTTGAGACGTTAAAACTGCTGATGTTCAATTGGATTCATGCTCATTTTGTGGTGGAGGTTGTGGTTGGTTGTCTAGTTGTTTTTGAGATGGGAGTATAGTGAATCTTAGTAGTGAGGACCAAATATGGCTGTTGCTCCTTTCATAAGCTTTTTTGTCTTTATGCCGTGTGTTAGCTGTCAGTGCTCACATTTTGCGTGACAACAAGTGCGGCTGTGTTTTGCATAAAATAAATGTTTAAGCGGCGGGCTTCGTTGGGACCTGACAGTGGTGAAGCGCGTATATAGACTGATTTGTTTGCTTGCTGATGTTGTCATCTACTTGGTCTGGTTATGATGTTATGCTATTTGCCATAGATTGGATGATCGTTTGTAGGTGTTAGTGCTAACATGGATTTTTGTTCAACGGGCTGGGTGTAGTTCGTATGTAGCGAGACGTATTTCTTTCTGAACGCATCTATTTTTGGTGATGCCATGGATTGTCATAATTTCTGATTTCAGGGATGCAAGCCGACAGAACGGATGGATGTTGTTGGTGGGTCAGTAACTGCCAGCCCGTGCTCATCGTACCAACCAAGCCCCTGTATCTCCTACAATCCCAGCCCTGCCTCTTCGTCCTTCCCCAGCCCTGCATCGTCCTCCTATGCTGCCAATGGAAATTCCAAAACCGATCCCAATTCCCTCATCCCCTGGCTCAAGAATCTGTCATCCTCTTCTTCCTCGGCCTCTTCGTCCAAACTTCCCCCATACCTCTATATGCATGGTGGATCCATTAGTGCTCCTATCACTCCTCCTCTAAGCTCCC
Source organism: Piper betle (assembly GCA_033002965.1). Taxonomy (NCBI): domain Eukaryota; kingdom Viridiplantae; phylum Streptophyta; class Magnoliopsida; order Piperales; family Piperaceae; genus Piper; species Piper betle. The sequence goes on along the minus strand of JAURVB010012574.1, from coordinate 66,943 downwards.
CAACTGCCCGGAGTCCTAGAATCAAAACTGACTGGGAGGACACTTCTACTGTGTCGGCATGGGGAAAACAGTCTTACTCATACTTACATTCTTCGACCCCTCCCAGTCCAGGCAGGCAGATTATCCCAGACTCCAGCTGGTTTGCAGGCATGCGGCTTCCCACTGGTGGCCCTGCTTCTCCTACATTTAGCCTCGTTGCCCCAAATCCATTTGGAATCAAGGACGAAACTATGTCTGCTGGGGTGTCGAGAATGTGGACGCCAGGGCAAAGTGGGACGTGCTCACCTGTAGTTCCCGGGGCTCGCACACCAAATGATGTTCAGATGGTGGATGGAAATGTGGATGAATTTGCATTTGGGAGCAACACAAGCGGTCTTGTGAAGCCATGGGAGGGAGAAAGGATACATGAAGAATGCGTTTCTGATGAACTGGAATTGACCCTAGGGAACTCGCACACCAAGTAAACAATTATGCTTCATGTTAGCGCAAGCATTCGTGTGCATGCCCTGTTTTCATTCCAGTAGCACGCAAGAAAGACCAGAGGCGTAGATATGTGTGCGATAGAGATGAACCTGTCAGGCTTTTCACTATTTGCACGTCGAATGCTTACATTTCCACTATTTATTTGTCGCCGAATTTGTATGGAAGATGGTTATCTGGTTATGGAAGCAGTGTGAAGAAAACACATTGCTTGATTATATGGCATACCTAGTTAGTTTTTCTTCATTTGTTTTTTGTTTTTCGTTTCACTTCCTGCCAAAGTTGTCATAGAATCTTTCCTATTTCACCCTATTTGTAACAACTTGTGTACCTGTTCTATATGTTAAATTTGTATGTGTGGAGTGCGGCTGATACTGGCCTTGCGAAAACCCATGTTTGGATTTTCAGGTTTGTAAACTGAGAATTTCTTTCTTTATTTTGTTTGTTCACCGTCGTGTCGCCCTTTTTGCTGTTAGACAATAGCCGTCGTTTGAGACATTCCCAGTTGTCTTCTTTCAAACCAAAGTTGATCGTTCTCATTGTTGCAGGGCCCCATGCCGGCTGCAAATTGCAGAACCTGAAATATTATTCTTTTTTAGAAGGTTTGGACTCTATTATTAGAGTTTATTACCCATGTCTTCCCCGTATTTCATACTTTTTTCTCGATAAAAAATAATTATGCCCCCCACTCCCCACAAAATCGACCATAAACAAAACTCAACGCGGTTCCTTTAAAAATAATCACTAAGCCACCTTCAATCAAAAACCGGGACAATCTTACTGATCGGACACAAACTATATATATATATATAGTTTCCCGGAAGTCATTAACTGTTGTTTTTTATTCGTGGAAAAGAATAAAATCATCAAGAATCAGAAGCCCTTTAGTTGTTTAGCATTGCCTTGAAGCTGGAACAAAAGAAAAAACAAATTGCCTTGCTTGCCCCCATATGCCTTTCAGGGCATTCCATGGCTACAAGATATTTCAATGTATCTTCCTTCACCGCAGAAATTCGAAATTGCAAACCACAAACGATCATATAACAGAAATTTTTAACATCAGCACCTTGCATTTCTATCTTTTTTATGATCAGTCTAACGAGGAGGACCGTTATAAAACGCTGTACAGATTATTCATCCTACCATATACATAATAGACTAACACTCCCAAAGAATGTATATACAGATGTGGACATGGAATGGCTGTCACACATATGCGATAGAGTACCTCCAATGTACTTCAATCGGGACTCTTAAATAATGGCAATCACTGATCAAGTTGTTGGTATAAATCTGACAATGCTTGGTATAGTATTGATGCTGCAGGGGGTCTGGGCAATGTTCCCAGAAGTATATCTGACGCATTGATTGATGAACTACCATAAAATCTATAATTTTCCGAGCATCTGGTGGCGACCATGCTTCCTTGAAGAGAACAGCCAACAAAGGCCCCTGAAAATTTGATTGAAAAATATTACAATTGAGGAGGTTGAATGGGTTTAGATCATGTACACAATGAGAAGCTGATCTAATAATGGCAATGTAACAAAAGAACTTATTGATGCTTCCATAGTGTTCCATGAGCAACAAGATAGAAAAGTAACTTTTTCTTGTTCTTTTCTACTACTTCCTAGGCTATTCAGTGAAATTCACACTGGTTGACAAAATTGAAGACTGTTTTCCCTTTATCAAGAAGCTTAAAAGGTATAAAAGCCAACATGCTCAAGTTAAAATGATGGATTGAGAAAGACCTTTGCTACAGCTGTAAGTATAACAAGCTGCATAACCATTATCACCAGCGCGCACATCAGCTTCCACCGTTCTGCCAATAATGCCCGCGGCTGCGCTAAGACCAGCCCCAAATGCGAAGTGAATGTTACTACCAAACGTTCTCACAGCCTCCATAGTCCTCAAAACTATAATAAAATCAGTTAGCTCTCCTCCACCCTGCCAGCAATCAGACAACGTCTCAATAAAAGAGGACTTTATATTTGTTCAGGCAATTTAATATTTAATATTCCTAATGCCTGTTAAACTAAGTAACATAATAAAACAAAGTCTGAGACTGATAATCATATAACAAATAGAAAAGCAACCAACTGGATCGACCACAACATTAAGCTTTTGTGAATCAAGGAGAAAATCTCAAGTAAAGTTAAAAAAAAGGAAAATCTACCTGAAGACCCCAACCAACACCAAAGGATGAGAAAGCAGAAGGGGGAGACCATGAGCCATCTTCTCTGCGGGCAACAACAAGACCTGTCCCAATGTTGTAAGTAACCATGACCCCAATTTTTACAACCGTCAGAATTGCCAGGCCTTTAGCGTGCTTTAAAATTGCACCTGGAATGAATTTTTCTGGTTTCAAGGACCCAACCTACAACAGTCAAAGTGGTTCATTAGGCTGTAAAAAAAGTACTAGCATGCCGTAACTCTAAAAAACAATACCTTATTGTAACCACGGATTGTGTTCGTAGCCTTGTAGATGTCATGTTCCATGGATTGTCCCCATGGAAAATTAAGCCAAGACCTTAAAGTGCTGAGGTCTGTTAAATCATGAGTTGGCGGTTGAGATGCCCGACTGACTTGATCCATCAAATATGGTTGAACAGATTCCAGCCTCACATAGCACACATCACAAACCCGTTGCGGATCAGCTACTCGGAACTTAACAGGCAACAAGCTTTTACCTTTAGAGCATTCACTACAGAATATGCCACCACAGAAGCGACAATGATGCCTTGAACACATTATTGGGTGGAACCGAACACTACATAGCATGCAAGCAGAAGAAGCACTATCAGCCAGCCATCTAGGAGGTTCACACTCCAAAATTTCCCTCAAGTTGGCAAAGTTTGCCTCAGTGAGGCTATGCGCCATTTCATTCCAAGCTTGTTCAAGAAGTTGAGTGGACATGCAGGAAAGCTTGAGTCTTTCAAGCTCTCCAGAAGCGATGCTATTGACTTTATTCTTAGCTGCCAGCAACATCTCTTTTAGCACATCCCACATCGTAAGCTCCTTGTCATTACCAAGAAATTGGTTCCATCCCATGTCGCCTTCAGGAAAGTATCCACCACCATTTGACCCAAAGCCCTTTCTCCACTCCTCGTGATCACTTTCGGACATAGGGGGTACAGAAACAGGTATCCACACCCCAGTTTCTTCACAGTGAGGCGGCTCATAGTAGAAGTATCTGCCTTTTTTCTCATTAGAGAAATCTTCCCGTTGTTGAACTTTCTCAGAGGACGTAGTTACAACTGTAGCACTCGCTGCTCCTGAATATGACACCTGATTGTCAGATTCGCAAGCTGTAGTGACCACCACATCACCAATCTCGCAGTGTTCCACAACAGCAGGCACCTGATTTTCAGATTCGCAAGCTGTAGTGACCACCACATCACCAATCTCATAGTGTTCCACAACAGCAGGCACCTGAGTTGGAAAGACCATGTCATCTTTTCTACCAATGAAAAACCCTAGTAAATTGGTTTCTTAATTGTACAATAAATAAACCATCAAAAGGAAAACTGTACATGGTAAAATATTATTTTCATCCACTACTCGGAAGTAGAATGTGTTCTTAATACGTCTTCAAGAAAATAACTCGGTATAATTTTCATTTTCGTGCATGATATATTAAATGCAATAATAAAATGGCCATCAGAAAGGAAAATTAATCAAAACAAATTGGCTTCCAAAATATCAACTAAACTATAACTTCCACGTTGTTAACCAACCACCCAGGAAATCACCAATCCCAAGCAAATTTGCAATAAAAAACAGAGCATCTCGCACCCTAAAACAATCAAATTCAACCTATTATCAATCTACATACCAAACTCAAAAGAGTCAAAAAACCAACTAAACCCACCGCAAGCCATCAAGTTCTCCCGTTTTCATCATTCTCAAGCCTGAAACCAACAAACAACCAATCTCTAATACATCACAAAACGAAAAACCTAAGACCAGCTCCGCGACAGCCAACAACAACAACAAACATCGAAAATCAAACTTCGTACCACCAAAAGACCAGAATTTTTCTTTTACCTCCTTCTCCGTCTCAACACCGAGGGAAGAAGAAACGGCGGCTTCCATGGGCCCCAAACCGGCGGCGTCGATTGTAGGGTAAAGCTTGGACGACTCCATCATCCGATGATCACCAAAACCAGGCACCGGCTAGAATAGGATCAGACGGCGAAAGCAGGGAGGGGCATGATCGGAATCGGAAGAGAAGATCGGGAAATCGAATCGGAAGAGGAGGGAAGAGAGGAGATGAGACGCAGACCCACGGCAGAGATGAGGCAGATGACGATCGAATGATTGAGCAAACTCCCAACAAAGGTGATGAACGAGCCGCGGTTGACTCGCCGCCCACTCGGTGAGTTTGTGTACTTATTTAAGCAGGTGCAAAAATCAAAATCAAAGTTGAATCGGATCGGAACGGAACCGAGTTATTAAATTAGACTAATTTATTAAATTTTAGGTAAAAATTAATTTATTTGAATTGGTTAAAATTTATCATTGATTTCTTCTCCGGTTCTCGCGTCATTATAGAACATATCATTAGACAATTATTGGTTATATTTTATTTTATTTTATATTTTTAAGATTTATTTTATTATTAATGATTCGAGTTGAGAATGAGTTAATTTTTATTACTTAAAGTATCCCCTCTTTTTCCCCTTTCCTCACCCTTGTTCGCCCTCACGTAAGCTTGGTTGTCTTCTCTGACTGCTGCTGCCCACTGCCGTCCTAGTCCCTCGCCACCTACCCCCTTGCAACCCCCCTCGCCCCATCCTTGCAACCGTCTCACTCCACCCCTTGACCGTCGCCCCTCCCCTATCAACCCCCTCGCCCTCTCTCCCCTATTTAAATTGGCTAATTCTGGCCATCGTTGATTCAGAGTGAGAATCGGTTCAAATCGGTCAAAATTGACCGATTGTTGGTTTAATTTTTTGTCAGAACAATTTGGCCTCAACTAGTTTTTGTACCTAGCCGATTAAAATTAGCCAATTTTTGTAATTATGCTTGTATATCACAATATTATATTTAAAAAAAATATTGATATAATTATTGTTAATCCATAATCATATTCATATTTTAATTAAGAATCCTAATTCTAGTTGAATTAGGTTAATTCGAATTTGATTTCTTTCCATACTTCACAAGCAGCCGCTAGTTCGGGGCTCCATTTAGCAGCTTCACGAACAATTTCATTACCCTCACGAGCAAGATCACGTCTTTCATTACGAGCTTGTACACACGCTTCTAAAGACACACAATTCGCTACTGTGCCCGGTACATTTTCCCAACGGTGTCTTATAGTTCCTCCACCAAATTGTAGTACAGAATCATCTCCAAAGATCTCGGTCATAATTGGGGTTTTGAATAAGACGACCCTTTCATTTTTTTATTTTATTTTTTTAAAAAAAGAATAATAGGGTCGTTTCCATTGCAATGCGTGGCTTCTAAACATTCTATTCTATTAGCATCATCATAGTGTAATATGTGAATATTGCATACTTTTTTGTTATAATAATCAAAGTTAACTGAGAGTAAGATAGTACATTTAATCAAAAGTCGTATTATTTGTCATTATTTTTAGGATTACATTTTTACGAACGAAGATAAAACTGAAAAAAATAGTTCTACTTGACAAAGAATTCACATAATTATCTAGTGTAGGGCTTATTTTCAAAAATAGTAAGTATTATTAAATAAACCGAGGACATAATTATAGTCCAAATCATTGAGTTAAAGTCGAGTTAAGTGGACTCACCATGAAGGAGTTACAGTAGTGGAAGGTTCGTGCTCCTGATTACCTGGGCATAACCAGGTTGTTGTGCTGCTCATGTTTATCTTTGTTTTGGACGGAAAATAGATCGTAGCTGGTAATAAAAAATTATAACATATATGTATCCTCTACGTAATTGCGCATATCTGGTCACTTAAAAGTTTAAACCGGCCACATTGCTTGTAATCGAGTATTTGGTCGGCTACAGATGCTGCTCACAAAAATGATTTTGTTTCAGAGTCGTGACGTACAAACTGTACAAAAGAAGCTAAACATTATGTACAACAGAGTGATATTTCTGATTCAGAACTCAACCCCACTGTTTAGCTGAATAGAAAAGAAAGGCCTGCCGACGCTGCTAAGCGGTGTTTCAACTTTAATCACCGCACCTGTGCTCCCAACGTTTCCATTAAACTTGGACCTCCCAATCTGCGCCCATAAAAATAAGGCGGATTTCATGTTAATATTAGATATATTGATTGACGGCAGCGCCACAAAATAGCATATCTAATAAAAGTCGTACATACGTAATACCACAAAAGATTATAAATTTAAATCTTCATACACGCATATGCAGAACCCACATGTCACCATGTTGATTCAGTTTCAGACTCCATAGTTCTTAATATGGATTCTTGGTTATTAGCTGGCGACATGATTCATTGTTTGAGAATTGTCACATGAATCATTTTCTTGTTAAACTTCTCCATTAATAGCTAGCATGCTACCTTAAAAACTAGGATATAAAATTAGTACAAAGGCAATGTTTTCCCTACGTTATGAAATGTATATTATGATGGTGAATTGGTGATCATTCATGGTTGGCAACAAGTTCTCACAATAAGCATACATTATGTCTCGGATAAATATTGTATAAGAGGTGAAAAACAAGCATTCAGTTTAACTCATAAATGTACAACCTACAAGCTGAGAAGACCTAGCAGGTAGCATACAATCTCATAAGTTTCTTCACTACATGTGGCTTATGCCGCACTATCACTTCGTACAGAAGCTCTAAAAGACTTCCTTGTTTGGGTGATAATATGTAAGTAATTTACGGCCTAACTATTGACGAAGTTCAGTCTTTTATGTCATATGATAATCAATATATACTTCGATTACTTTTTGGAGTATTGACGTTCAACATACGTGTATTTCCTCTCACAGACATACTGTTCAAGACAACAATAGATTGAGTCAGAAGTCATGTTTCCACCACTCATTCCTTAAAATATGAAGAGTGAAATCTCTAGCGGTAAAACAACTATTATTTCTATCCAACACCTACCTGTAGGAAATAAAAGATGATAGAGAAAACACAGATAAAAAACAACTTACTGAGACTGATCCAAAAGCAGTAGGGTAGGCGGTACACAAACAACCACATGTGACACTAAGCTTCTCCCTAACATAGTGGATGACTTCAGCCCGCACACCTGGATTGTTTCCTCCAACAGTGGGGCATAAGCTAAAGAAAAAAGGAAACATATCAGCATATGTTTAGAACATTTAGAGAAAATGAGACCTCAACCTCAGTTACTTAAGAAATTATGGATGATGTGATGATGATCAACATAAGAGAAAATGTCTACCTCCAATATTGTGAAGAAAACAATCATCACAAAATGTAGTCTTCTTAGTGTCAAGAGGGTATAGTGCATAATATTTTGGTATTTAACATAAACTTCGGCCATGAAAATGATAAAATAACGAAAAAACCGTATTCAGACTCAACAGTATGATATGAGCCTCATGATTCTAAGATAACAAATCTGACAAAAGGGCTCACTCATTCACCTAATTTGAATTGTTGGTCTCACCAAAAGACCTGACTTCTGCCATGCCATATCTTGGACAAATCCGAGCGCGAATGATTTGTCGGGCCACTGAACTGCTGGCGTGATGCACATTCCCCATTTATTCTGTAAAGGCAACATATTGGTGTTAATAATAGAAAAAAGAAACCGAAACGAAAGATAAACAAAATAACACATTTATAGATCAGACAAACAAGTTTAGACGCTAGCCTAAACAGAGCATCATTTCAATAGAAAATTGCAATTCTCATTCAATTATATCAGAAACTGTGCCGATGAACACCAGCTACTAACCTTATACGAAAAACTAAACTTGGTTTCTCCAGGGCATTGGCCTTGGGCTTGAAGCAGACCACCAAAAATAGGCAGAAAAGTGCTGCTAGTCAAACCTTCACCAGCTGCATATGTAAATTGCCCATTTGGGAACTGCAAATCCATAAAAGACTGAAGAGAAAAAATAATTAGAAATGGCAAATTCATTCTATATACCAAGTAATCTATCAAGAGAAACCAACTTACACAAGTGAGCGGATTGAGACAAATCATAGACATAAGAAGCCATCTTCTATGCTTTGACCACACTGCAGGACAAAGTGAATGCATTCCATTCTGCAATAAACAGGCAATTTTGGTGTTAGCTAACATAATAACCAAGATAACAACCGGACCAGTTTAACAATTAACTGAAATAAATATGAAAATAAAATTGAGTAACACATTGTTAGGATACTATTAGATGCTCAATATATAACATAATTCTTAGACCATACCTTCCGATCAAACCCATACCAAAGCAGATGTTGACTTGATAAATGAACAGGTAAAAGAAGGTTTGTATCCCGAACAAACAACACTGGTCCAAGCTGGATGAGAAAGCGAGGTGAACTCTCATTTCTAGTTGAATTACCCCCATGAGATGCTTCTGCTCTCCACAAGTCTCCCCTAGCAACTAGTGAGCTTTCAATGTCATTTGTTCTACTATCATAGATTGATGTAATGTTGATGCTTCCCTGCATACATTAGGAAATACACCAAACTTAAACAACAATAAAAATAAGTATCATCATAAGTAAAAACCTTGAACTAGAACCCATTCTTCTTTTTTTTCTCTCCATCGAGTAGGATTTACAATGTGAAGGCCCCCCATAAAATGCACATGTTATTAAAGGTCACACATATAATTGTTTAACATTTCAATAATGTCAAAACAGTTAACATGTCAGCCAGCGCAACATGGATTATCTATCAAATTAAACAAATATAATTGAATATCCCGAGAAAGAAGTATCATTACAATTTACAATCTTTGTCCCACATTATAAGAGTTAAAATTTCTCCTAAAAGAATTTACTCATCCTCAGTGTGAACTGACATCTAAATCCCTAGCACAAAATTCTACAAATGCTATGAACTTGTCTTGTGTTGATTAGATGCTCATTATACACGAGCAAAATATATTTAGCAACAATAAAGATAAGCTTGAAAGTGATGGCAGGCGTTTCAGTACCTGTGATCTTCCAAGATAAGCCAGAGACTTCAGATTCAGGCCCAAGGTATCTTCATCAATGCAATCATCATCATCAACCCCTGCATCCAAATATCCATAGTCCGAGAACCCTTCGGTCTCCAATCCAAAGTTATATTTACCATGCTCAAAACCCACATCATTCAATTGCCTTCCAGCAAACTCTGTCCTGATAAATGCCTCATTGCGTCCATATTCGGTTGGAGGCAAAGGCATCTGTGGCAGCAGCCGCCGGAAGAACTGCTGAACAAGCCCATTCAAACAGGCACCAAACTGTACACCAGCCTGCCCCAGCTTGTTTCCAATGTCGAAAATCGCAGAAACTCCGTCATGGATCGCCGCAGGATCCACACTGGGCGGGGTAACCACGGGGAACTCGACATCAAAGAGCTTATGATTCGGTGGGGCCGGCCAGGCAAAGGAGGGGGGCACATGTGGGTGTGATGGAGCAGGCCGTTGAATCCCTGCGCGAGTCGGTCGGCAATGTCCTGCCCATGCCGCTGCATCTCCTCCCATGCCTCTAACGACCTCTCCACCGACATTTGCCAAATTCCCAAATCTCCCACTCCCCACCACTTCTTCTCCTCCTAATCCACAACTAGCTCTATGCCAACATCATATATCAGACACCAACACAGTACCAACCCAGCGCCAAAAAAACTAGGGTTTTGTTACAAAACCTTCTACAAGCCAAACCTACTACAATCAAAGGCCTTGCACAAACCAATCCACAATCCTAACCATAAGAACCAATAATCAACATACAACACCGGCTACCAACCGGCTACCAACCTGCTACAAACAGAACAAGCTCAGAAAAAAAAATTTAAAGATGGCAACTTTATCCCAGATTAGTAAGTAATGATCTAGATTGGAGGGTTGATCGGATCGATTTTGGGGAAGCAGGTTGGGATCGAAGAGCGGTGGGAAGGGGAGGAGGAGGGTTCCAGATAGGGAAGAGACGAGTCGGGCCGGGTTTTGTAGGGTTTTTTTTTTTTTTTGGACCGGCGAGATTTTCCTGGCCGGGTTAGGTATCACAAGTGCAGTTGAAAGTAGGGTTGCTAATTGAGCGAGCCAGCTCGTGAGCATTTAGCGTTCGGCTCGACTCGACTCGACTCGAAACTCGATATTTAAATGCTCGACTCGAACTCGACTCGAACTCGAATCTTACGAGCCGAGCTTGAGCAAGGTTGTGTTCGACTCGACTCGACTCGGTTGTAACTCGAACTCGACTCGAACTCGACTCGTAGTTTAACTCGAACTCGACTCGATAAAATAATATAATAATATAGTCTTTATATTATATTTATATATATATATATATATATATAAAATATAATAACAAAGAAGCAAGATACTTGAGATGGTAAATATTCACCTTGATGACTTCAAGGTTGTGGGTTCAAATCACATTGGCCTAAAAAATAAACAGTTTAAGTATATTCGAGCTCGAGTCGAGCTCGAACACATAAAAGATATTCGAGTCGAACTCGAGCATGTATGTCTAAAACTCGTTCGATCTCGAGCCGAGTTCGAACACATGTTGAGCTCGGCTCGCTTCGCTCAATTAGCACCCCTAGTTGAAAGATCTGGGCGTGGTGGGTCCCACAGGTGACGTAACCTTGGACGTTTCAATTTCCACGTCGCTTGGGTCAAATGAATCAAATTGGAGGAGAAGAGGAATTGGGCCAAACCAGATTTTTCATTTTCACAAGCTGACCCAAATCAGAGTTAAGACGAGCTATCCTTAATTAAAGGAGAATTTTACACTTTAATAATAATTTTTTGGAATTTTTTTTCTTTTTATACTATAGTTAAAAAAAAATTATTTGTAAAATCTGTCAATCCGGTCTATTGTGGTTAGCCCTTGGCCGTTAGACATGCAGGTCTCCGCCACTTTGGCATGCCGTTGTTGCGGTCATTAGAATTTTATTTTATTTTTGTTATTATTTGTTGTAAAAAAAAGGTTGGTTTGACCTATTATTTATTTTAAAAAATAAAACCTCACCACTAAACTAACCCAAAAGGTTAACATATAAATGAAAAGTACTTAAATTAGCGTTTCTATTATTTGATTGTAATTTTTTTATAGTATTCAACACTACATAAATGTTATGCCAAATAATTGTTTTTCTGGCCAAGATTGTCATAGTACCGAGTGAGGTCATCATTATGAAATGGTTTTATTCATTACTATTTTAAAATTTTTATAAATAATTATATACACACTTATAAAAAGTTTTTTTCCTGTACTCTTGATAATTAATATTGAGCTTCAGGTTAGATCAACTCGCACTGGTTTGATCAAGTTCATCGCTCAAACAGAAACTTGTCTCGAATAAGCCCAATCAGACAATCCAAAAATATTGAAATTTGGATCAATCAAATGGGAAATTTTCAACAAAACAAACTTTAAATGTAATTGAAAATTGTGAAATTACTGAGAATCCGGAAGCAAAATTTTTGGCTCCTCCCGACGCCGATGAGACATCGCGTGCCTCCACCATCGATTCTTGGGATGATCGACGTGAAGACGTATGGCGTCTCCATCCGCGTCGCTCCCTCGAGGTTCAATCCGGAATTCTCACCTATTTCTTAGCCAATACGCTCACTTTGGACGTTTTTGCTCTTGGGCATACTTGGGCTCTTCTCAAAAGCCCAATTATGCGTTTTTGGTCGTTTATCAAAGAAGCATTGCATTGCCTCAATCCACATTTGGAGGCAAATTAATCACATCCGGAAGAAATCTGGTCCTATGTTCCTTGCCAAATATATCAAGGCCGTACAGTTACGGCTCATGTGGTATGTTGGCGGTGACAAGGATCAGTTCTCTGGTTCGTCGGTTTTTGTCTCGACTACCAGAAGTGGCATCCCTCGCTTCTTCCCTCAACAATAGGAGGAGACCTAAGAAAGGGAACAGTCCTGCGCTAGTCAGGTACTTGAATAGTATTTTGACCCTTTATAGGTTGATACTAATCAAGCCAAAAGGTGGCCTGGTCAAACCAGACACACCATAATGATTCCTGGCCACCGCATGGGTCTTAGAGCTTGGGGTGTGGTCCTTGACATTTGAAAGAAAGCCAGGACTCTCCTTAGTCTCTATACCCGTTCTGGTTTTAAGAATATACCCTTGCAGCTTGGTTTCCGGTTTAAGCCCCGTTTGGGCGTCCGGTCTGAATACGTTATTTAAAACCTTCCCTTGACATGAAAAATACTGTCAAGGAGTTAGGTTCCCGTAGATTGAGTATTTGGCACACTCTGGGTAGTGTGCTTTTCCTCAATCAAGTTTTGACTTTCGAGGTGGCCGATATTGATCGGACTTGTGTATAATTTACTACTTTGTCTGGCCATTAATGTTTTTTTTGTTTGAGCAAAGAATATTTGGGGTGAAAAGTTTAAAAAAATTTCAAACAACAAAATGAATTACTGGAAGTTCTGTGCTCCAAGGATTATCAGTGATTTGCATAACGTCCAGTAAATTTAAGCAACCTTCCTTGGCATTTTTGTTTCTGGATTTTGGTTCTCCTTGTTTTGATGTTCCTAGCTAGTTCTGTGGGACTTGTTGGAGAAATACTACTACTTGCTCGATCGGGAAGCGCAAAAAATAAAGAAACCAACAAGGACAAAAAATGGGAATGTGCAGCTCAAGCTAAAAGCATGAATTAACCAATTCTTGATCACATAGTGTCAAGAAAAGAATGTTTAATATCAACCATGACGATGTATATATATTTGAATTAACTAATTTACGAGTCTCGCATGAAGAGAGGTGGTTAATTCGTTGCATAGAAGATCGTCAAAGAAACACCCAACAACCGGTCATTTCATATATATACGTACGTACTTTTCAAGAACAATGGCTCAATATATTTAGTATATATTATAATGAACTAGTTAGTGGTAAGTTGGTAGCCAAACTAATAACAAAATGTGGAAGTAGATCAATAGAAGTATAACCAAATCTCACAAATCATATGTTTAGCGTCCAAATATCCAATGGTTGGGAACATTCTATATATTGATAGTTCTTCTTAAATGATCAGTAACACCTGAACTGAAAGAGAAGCTAGTTGATGAACAATTAGCCTCAATGGATTCCATCTGATATTCTTCACTTTTGGAAGCTTAATCATTTAAGCTTGTTGCATGTATATACAAATTTCAAAGTTTAAACCTTTGTTATAGCCTCCATAGTTAACAGTTATTACAGCAAAAGTTTTCCAATTCTACTGCTGGAGAGCAATCAACAAAATAAGAGTTTTATAATACCCATAACAGTGATGGAAGGGTGACCGTCACTGATTGATTGTCAATGGATTCACACGAAGAGATTTATAACCGTGACAGATCAAAGGTTCTTGAGTTTGCAATGGCCTCCTTCCAAGCCATGGAAAGGCAAAAAAAATTTTGGATCATGTATACAAGCTAGAAAGGTTATATATGATATAATTGATATGTTCAAAGAGATTCCTCCACCCATTTCTTCCTGCTCTGGCTGGTGGGTTGGTGGACAGCCATCAATGCCCTGCTTCTTTCAAAGCATTTAGTCATTACCATACTCTTCATTACTACAAATGTCTCTCTATCTTTCTGTGAATTCGTGAGCCTATCCGTTCTTTGTCTCTTAACTTTGGAGTCAAAAATCCTTATCTCTTTCTCTCTCAGCTCTCTCTAAATACCCTTCTTAAGTTTGCTATAATTAGTGAACGGGATACAGCTTAGGCTCATCCTCTTTGGTTGTCATCCATGGCCGGGATATCAGCTCCTAATGGCAGCCATGCCATATCCGAGGGAAGGGTGGAGGCTGGAAAGGATGATGATCAGCAAATGGTTCACATGGAAAGTGGTACTGTTCATGGGGAGGGAAGATCAGTTCGACCAGCATGCTTTGATATCTCCGTCTCCTTCTTGCAAAAGGTGACCTCTTCTTTTTCATCAATTTGGTTTTTGTGGAAATCATACCTTTTCTTTTTTACCAGTCTCCGCTGATCTAAGCAACGGCAATTACCATGAAGAAGACTAATTAACTGGTCAAATCAAACATAGTTTCTAATTATAATGACCTTAAATAGAATTTTTTCCCTTTAATTAAATCATTTGTTCTTATCTTCCTGATTGAAAACACTAAATATAAACAAGCATAGCGGTCACCCAAATCATTTGCATAAGGTATGATGTAAACAAACGTTGTTGTCTTCTCATGTTTTACCCGCAATTGCTATCAGTTGATTGCAGAAGTGTTTGGAACGTACTTCGTGATCTTCGCCGGCTGCGCGTCTGTTGTCGTCAACCTGATCAGCAAAGGGGCCGTGACATTTCCCGGCATATGCATTGTATGGGGCCTTGTTGTCATGGTCATGATCTACTCCGTCGGCCACATCTCCGGTGCCCACTTCAATCCGGCCGTCACCATTGCCTTTGCCACTTGTCGCAGATTCCCTTGGAAACAGGTCATTCCTATTTACTGATATGTATCACCATTTGCAATTTGGCAACCAACAAAGTCTTCTTTCCAAGCTGTGATATGTTGAGCTTTTAGTACAATTAATAAATTCGCACCCAAATGTTCTTTTCGCTGTGTGGTGCAGGTCCCAGCTTATGTCTCTGCTCAAGTCCTAGGCTCTACTCTTGCCAGTGGAACATTGCGTCTGTTATTCGGAGGGAAGCACGAGCATTACCCAGGCACAATTCCTGCAGGTTCGGATGTCCAATCTTTGGCTCTAGAGTTCATCATCTCCTTCTACCTCATGTTTGTTGTCTCCGGTGTTGCCACAGACAATAGAGCTGTAAGTTCAGCTATCTTCATTGCCAAACCTTGCCTTCATAATAAAAAGTTGCAAATTTTTCCAACTAATTATGATAGATATATGAATAGACTAGCCACCAATTTGGGTGTCACAGATATTGAATGAATAGAGTACTTCTGGTTTCTCCTCATTAAATAATTACCTCATAAATTCACCTCAACTTCTTGCTACGTAATTGGTTGCCGAGATTAAGTTGCCGTTTTCCATTTCAAGAATACAATTTAATCCCTGGTGATTTCTATGATTTGTTTACCTCAAAACTCAGATTGGAGAACTAGCAGGACTAGCTGTTGGAGCCACCGTCTTGCTGAATGTCTTGTTTGCAGGGTGAGACATTTTCCAAAATATTAAACTGTTGGTCGTTGTTTTCGTTTTGAGTTATTGCCGTCGTTGGTAGTTGGCTGTTGGTTGACAAACACTCCTACCATCAGTAAGAGAGAAACTTGCTTCTTTTTCTTTCATTCAGAACAACCTCTGGTGCATCCATGAATCCTGCAAGAAGCTTGGGTCCGGCAATTGTGGGGAACAGATATGAGAGCATCTGGGTATACATTGTTGGTCCCATCGGAGGGACAATCTGTGGAGCTTGGGCCTACAATCTCATACGGTTCACCAACAAGCCACCGAGGGAGATAACCAAGAGTGGCTCATTCCTACGGAGCCTTACAAAAACCAGTTCCAGATAACAGCGAGCAGTGCGAAGTTCGAAAAGAAATTCGCATCCCAGTTAAAAACAGAAATCACAGTTTGCCCATTGGCGCTTGAAAATTGTCATCCAGCTGCGATTCCTGTGGTCTATGGAACACCTGGTTTGATGCGTATTTTATGGTGTGAATTATGGTTCCATATTTCGATCCTTACCAGATAATATATGATATTATGATATGACATCATTATTTGATGAACATGTACAAAACTTGGTGAGAAAACACGGAACTTCAAAAGAAATATTAGACAAGTACACGATAAAAACACTAGAAATTCTCACCTAAATATTTGAAATCACAACAAATCTAGTCATTCAATCTTTACCGGACAGATAAATGACACACCAGACCGACAAGACTCTTTGAAGGGCACCCGACCAGCTTAATCCCAATAACAAATGATGAATGATATTAAAGTTCGCATTGTCTATCAACTTTATGCCACATAATTTCTCTATTGCTTACAAGATGTAATTTAAATCTTTAAATCATATCCATATGAGTAAATGATGGAAAAGACATGATGTTTTAAGCCATCTGAAACATATGTATACAACGATTTAAGTAAGTAGACCACGATTTAAAAACCCGATCCTACAATTACGGCTATAAACATGGATCAAAGACTCTAACCAGCAACTCCAACTTAACCACCAACACCGACTAAACCAGCATTAAAAGAAAACCGGCAACAATTGTTAAACAACAAACACCAGACAACTTAAAAATTTTCAAGTCATCTTTGACAATATTTGTTACAATTTTTACCATTGACAGAAGACGTTAAACTTGAAGCTGTGTGGCAAACAACTACATTGAAAGAGGAAAAAGAAAGAAAAAAGCAAGCTAACTCTTGAATCTAAATAAATCGCCTGACATATACAAGTAGCTTGAATTACATCGATTAATCCTCGGTCAGATGTTTTCAGATCCCACCTTTTTAATGTGATGGGATACACCAATCCCGTAAAAATAAGGAAAAGTATCATATCATCATTTACATCTTATCCCAGTTAAGTTATGTTTGGTGGACATCAAATTTCTGTTATCAACTGATAATTTTCTCGTTAAAGAAAAACATAACATACAAAAATTGGCATAGCATTATGAGGCTTACCGCACATCAAATATATGACACTCTCTTAACATCCAGAGGATGCAAGTTTTGCCAGTTCAGCATAAAACCTAGCATCAGAAGCATCATCACCAGAAGAATCAGAGTGCTTATTCTACTGCTCTAGAACTGTAGCTACAACAGGAACTCTATTGGCAGAAGAAACTGTCGGTCTAGGCCAGGGCAAAAGAAAGGGGTGGCAGCAGACCATAGTAAAAACTAGTTCGATTAGGAAAATCCACATACTGGTCCATATGTACATTGTTTTCTTCCAATTCCAAATGACACGCTTCAGAAATGGAAGCTTGGTCTCAAGATCCAGCAATGCATCATATACTTCTGGCAGACCAGCACCAGCTCGAAACTCTGCCCGCTGTTCCAAGATGACTCTCAAACACGCTGTTGGTTCCGATCCTTCCTTCAGACCTTCGAGTTTCAATTTAAGAGTTTGTGTTTCAGATGCATAGCCAGCAAGAATAAGTCCACTTCTAAGGAATGTTTCAACATAGCGAACAAGGGAGCTTTTGAAACGGAGCATGCAAGGATGGCTTGAACGGCTTGTAACTCTTCCCTTCACAGATACAAATTCTACACTAACCTGAAGTATACCAAACCATTACAATCAATCTAGGCCAAATAAGAATAATTTATGCATCGGGAATAATCAAGCAAAAGAACGTAGCGAATAACATGACAATAATGAAAGTCATGTGTGAGCCCTCTCTGAAGACTCCTATCTTTTCTTATTTTCTCTAACCTGCCTGCGAAGCTAGCATTGAATGTCCACAAAAAAACATGCTCTTGACTATATGCTTAGTTTTTCTCAATGATATATTTTTCCTGCAGATGCAGATGGAAGTTGGTCATATTCCCTAGGTCGGATTTCGGCAGAGGATATTCAGGCTCCCACCTCCTAGACTACTTGCTTAAAAAACTAAAAGTGAGGATTACAGCATTCCACCACCAAGAAAATTTTTCTTCATTCATACAACCTAGTCTAAAGTAAGTCACCACAAAGACAATTGTACTTCCCTCATATAATCTAGTCTGAAGTAATTCAGCAATAGCATTAGATAACACCTAAGACACATCCAACACACGCTATAGCCATTCTTAGCAACAATCAAAATGATAATTTCAGTCCCACTGATTAATACTAACGCAAGGAAATTGATATAACCAATTACTCGACAAAGAGAAGAAAGGAAGTACCTGAAACACACCCAGCCTGCGGTTATAATCAGACTCCGGCAGCTTAAGCGAAATTCTAACTTGCACATTATGATTAGGCTGGAGGGCATGAGCTCCACCGTGCTTCCCATCATCAACCACCTCCCGAAAACCAGAGCCAGCAGAAACACCATCACACGATATGACCGGCACAAAAGCAACCGGCTTGGCGCTCGTATAATCAAAATTCAAGTACTCCTTTATCTGAACAGGCTGCTCCACCACCCACTTCATCAATATTCCACTAGCTACAAAAGCCGTCACCAGAAGACCCATCAACACAAAACCAACATAGACAGACCACAACAACCCCAAACCAAACCTCAATGCAAACTTCCCAATCCAAGGAGGGCGATCAGTCGACTGCTCGGGGATAATGGGACTGGCCACTCTCACAACCGATGCATAAACCGAACTAACTTCACCAAAAACGACATGCTTGGCACGTCTCAAGCTTTGATAAGGACTAACAATCAGAGATGCGGCAAGACTAAAATCCATACCGGGATGGTTAAGACGGCGATCAAAAAAGAGATTTGGATCACAATCGCTCTCAGGACTATCCCCGCCAACACCACCAGCAGATTGGAAGCACCAATGCCATCCGCAACGCGAGCATAACCGCCATCACCTCCAAGTCTGAAGCGTTCACCGTCCCTCTCAAATCTCCCTCCAAACCCGGCCCAGGGTTCAAACTTTCGCCACCCCTCGGCCGCGCCCCAACCTCCGAAGAGACGGTGGATATCTCGCTCCCGCCGGATCCGGCTTCCGGGAAAGCCGCCGGCGGAAGCGAAGAGACGAAGCGGCGTCGGTAGGACGGGCGGGAGAGAGGGAGGAGAGCTCGGAGGCGGAGACCAGCGCCTCGTCGGCGGCGTCGGAGGGAGGGAAGTGGTCGAGGGCGTCGAAGAAGACATCGCCGGAGCTCCGGCACCGGCGGTTGTCTTCCATGGAAGAATTGCCGGGGCCGTCGCCGGCGACGGTCGGTTATTAAGAGGTGGGAATCGATGGGCGCTAAACGCGCGTGTCACGAGTGAGCTTTGCGTGTGAGATTGGGTTTAAACCGTAACACCACCAAGAATATGTCTATAATTTGTGATAATCTCATGTGTTTTACTCTCTTGAAAAAACCTCATTTTCACTTAAGTTTTCAAAAAAAATTGTCATTAAGTATAATACAAATTAAAAATACGTTCATTAAGAATTGATTATGAAAGGAAGTTTTAACAAAAGAAGAAAAGACCAACTTCTGAAATTCAAATACCTTTCACTTAATTGTTTTCCATTGTTGACTTGTTGATTATCACTCATCACTGATTTTTTTAGTTTATAAATTACGGTGGTTGCGGTCGAACAAGATTCACACGTATTTGAATTTTGCTATTCTTTAATTAATTAAGAACTGTTCAATGTGATGGTTTTGCTAACAAAATGGCTTTCTCCCAATGCAAAGTCTGAGAAATTGTACTTCAAAAATTATCTCCCTCTAAAAACCATTTTTGGTAACTAAAATAAAAGAGTTAGGAATATGAATGGGATAATGAATTTAGGTAATGGCAGTGGTTACCAATAGTCCTCTAAGAAATACTACAGCTCAACAACAGTGCATACGTTCACGTTTTCCACAGCAAGTCCAGACTGTAGCTCTTTAAGCAAACTTGCAATTGTTTAGGAAGTTCCTAACGTTCATGAAACATGAAGACGTCAAGAGATCACTTTTGTGAATAAAAAATAAAAAAAATCTTCGAAAAAATTAGAATTTAGACCATGATAATGAGTGGCAGTCCAAGAGAAGTTCTCTTCAACTATTATAATGAGTGGCAGTCCACGAATGCTGGCTTCGAATTTTGAGAAGTGTTTTCGACCACTCGTTGGGTATCACACTGCAACTCTCAACTCGTTTTTCATCCCACAAGCTCGACTTCGTAGCTGGTAGAACTCTATCCCCAACCAAATCAACATTTTAATCACGGTATGCACCTTATATCTCATATAAACCCCGCATCACTTGCGCCGTCTAATAATTAAAACATGGTCGTCAAATTAGTTATTATGTCAAAACCAATACTATAGAGAAGAAATAATGAGGTGAAAATTCAACACAGCAAGTCCATTTTAGTTTTTACAAGATAAGCTTCAGAAGATGATGGTTACAACTTACATTAAACAGAAGATGTAATATTATCTTCCATCAAATGCATATGATTTCAAAATTTTCATTCAATATATATCACTAAAGCGAAGGAAGTTTGTCAAAAAAAGCTTTTTAACTTAATGCAGATAGAATGCCTTAAGTTGGCTGAGTCAAAGCTTGTGTGTATATTCTTCTTCTTCTTCCGAAAAAAAAAGTGTAGATTCAATAAAACTATTAGTACAAAATTGTAAAGACCTTAATGCTCTCTTCTATGGTATATAAACTACCCACAACCACACACGGACGAAGGATAAACTACACTTTCAAGAAAACAAACACTGCAAGCTAGGGCTACAATATTTGGCAATGAGACAATCAAAAGTTTCACAATTAAGTCTCATTGCAAAGACACTGTATGACCTTAACAACAGTTTTTTCTCCAATCACGTCAGCACACTTTGTTTAAAAACATAACATATTTAAAAATTTAAAACTACTCAGTAGTCTCAGTATGACAAGGCCAAGCTCAACTTGGTAAAACTATATATAATTTTTCCCCACGTAGGGGGGCAAAAATATCTCCATACACAAATTTGTTTGTGTCAATTGGAACTGTCATCTCTAAGAAATGCATAGACATACCAAATAACCTTTTAAAAAAAAAACATTTAAACTTGATTCTTCCAAAACAAAAAAAAAAACCAACGGCTAAATACAAAACTTGAAACCTATCTCATAATCCTGTACACATGTTGTTTTGAAAAAAAAGAGTTCTTCTGTTGATCCATAATTTGTGAAGCCTCATGCAAGCAGCCAGAACAAACAAAAGATTAGTCTAATTCATATCTTCATAATGTAAATGATGGCATCATATGGTATGGTTGAATGATCATCAGGTAAAACCAAGTCTGTTCTCCATTAATTGTAGCCTGTAAGTTCATCCCAATCATCATACATCAATGAGATCGTGCTCTTCATGACCGAGTCTGCTCGTTGATGAATGGAAAGGAGTAATCGTAGATTCATCTTTGCTTTTACAGCAGCTGAAGAATCTGTCCATGGTGCTTCTGTAGAGATACTTTGGCTCAGACCATCTCGAGAGAATTTCTCCAAAGACTTGAACCTAGCATTATCGATGGACGAACTCGACATTACAGGTGGGGTGGCAACTGTAGTTTGTCCTTCAAGCATGCTGACCACTGAAGACATTGTCGGTCTAAGAGTAAAGGAAGGATTGGTGCATATAAGAGCTAAATTGAGAATTTTTAATGCTTCTTCCTTCACATAGTTTTGGCCCAAATTTGTATCCACTAGTTCAATAAGAGCGCCCTTCTCTTGTAAAACATAGGCCTAAAAAGGGAAGACAATCAGGCTAAGCATTTCCATGCAAAAGATTAATGAAAACTGTGATTTGATGTTTACTTACCCAGTCAAGGAGATAAACAAAGTCCTCTTTTGGCCTGTAATTTGTGTTGCTCATGCCACTGACAATCTCCAAAAGGACAATGCCATAGCTGTAAACATCTGCCTTGTCGGTCAAATAACCCCGCATGGCATATTCAGGGGCCATATATCCTCTGTAAGTGCCAAAATGCAGTGTAGCTTATAACAAAGTGCGAAATAAAACAAAGAAATGTGATTGCATGATTCTGTGTATTTACTTCTCTATGTTTTTTGCTTACATGGTACCAGCTATTCGTGTGCTAATATGGGTATCTTCATCTTCATTAAGCTTTGCCAGACCAAAGTCAGATATTTTAGCCTTTAGATTTTTATCAAGTAGCACATTGGTTGCTTTGATGTCTCTGTGTACGATTTTTAGCCTTGATTCTTCATGGAGGTAAGCCAAACCTCTTGCAATTCCAATACAAATTTTACATCTTGTTGGCCAATCAAGCTTCAAGCGGTTCTCTCCACGACCTGAGGACAGTTTATGTTGTCAGCGATTGTGCAAAAAAGTCTTAAAATGAACAAGAACAAAAGTATCACTTACCAAATAGTGCACGGGCTAGACTATTGTTTTCCATATATTCATATACAAGCAACAATTGGTTTCCTTCAACACAACATCCGAAAAGCTTCACAAGATTTGGATGTTGAAGAGCTGATATCATGCCAACCTCGTTTATGAATTCTCTATTTCCTTGCTTAGATTTCGAAGAAAGTTGTTTAACTGCTATCATAGAGCCATCGGGCAAAGTGCCCTGTGTCAAAATGAGAAAGGTAAGCAGTTAGATTATTTTTTGGACAAACAAGGAGATTATAAAGCAGACACTAGGCATGTTAGTACCTTATAGACTGGTCCAAAGCCACCTTCGCCAATTTTATTTGAGAGATCAAAATTCTTGGTAGCAGCTTTAATTTGTCTCAAGGTGAAATAACCTGTTTGAAGCTCTAGACCTAGAAGTTCTGCAGTAGGAGGCATTGGTATGAGTAAGTTTTTGGAAATGATAATATGACAATTATATCTGTTCATATAATTGTCCAAGATTTCTGCTTACCACTGTCCTTCGGATCTTTCTTGAAGAATGCAATCCAAATAATGATTCCAACAAGCGCCACAAATACACATGAAGCTATGACTATTCCAACTATAGCACCAACTGCGAAGCTCCCTTCATCACCTAGATCTGGCTCAAAATCTAAACAAGCAGGGAGAGTGAAAGAATTGTTACACTACTATTTTAAGAGTAACAATAGCCTCTGGGACATACGGCATAGCATTCTTACTTGGTGTCACTGTAATGGCTGATATGAGTGGTCCATATACTCCCCTATCTGGAATTGCTGTGGTTCCTTTACCAGCCCAGTATAAGTGGATTTCCAAAGAATGACTAGGACTTCTAACAAGAGTAGTGAAATTCCGAACGATTCCTATACCAACTCCACCAGCTTCTTTCTCTATATCAAAATCTGTGAGCACCCTTATTCCCTGTTGTGTACTAAAAATTCTTTAAGTTGCATCTCAAGTCCATACATAGTGGTTTATTTAAATATCAAAAGAAAATAAAACTAGTGTTTAGATAACCATAAATTAAATCAACGTATTCATTGTAAGGGAGTAGCAAATATATTCTCTCATAGAAGAAGCTTGTCAGTTGAGACATTCTGTCATTCAACTGTTTTTATCTTCACAATAAAGGTGCATATATTGCTAAATTTCAACAAAAAATTTTAATCTTTTCAAAGACATCAAAATGATTGGAAGTAAATTCCCTGCCAAAAGCGAACCTGGTGTCAGGCCCAAAACAATTTAATTATTTTATGCAAATTTCTTTTAGAAGAGAAGTTTTGTGCATTCTGAAACTGAAAAACAACAAACCAAACAAGGCATAAAAGAGTCTTAGGTCTTTTGTATTGAGACTAATGTGCAACATATCAGTCACCTGGATATAGACATCAAATCTGCGCTGCCCAATGGAAGTATATGCTAAATGATTTGTGAAAATGATTTCAGCAAAATGTAGACCAACAGTGTAGTTTCCTTCTTGAAGGCAAAGCCCATAGTATTTGAGGGAAAGTGGAGCTGTGCGAGCTGTTGCATACAGTTCTGCTGTGTCATTTGAATTAATTACTGAAGTGCTTCTCACCACATAAAGTGCATCATCGTTGCCTAGAAAATCTCCAGTACTGCTGTATGCCCAATTTTCAGTTGAGAAAAATGCCGCCATTCCTCGTGGCACTGAATCCTCTTCATACACTTGATTTCCATGAGTCAAACTTCTACCACCACAGTTTATGAAAAGTTCATAATCTGCATCAGCAATGCCCAAACTTAGCTCCTTTTAAAAGATCTGCTCCAAATGGTGCTTTGACACATGCAGTGAAGCAAACAGTGTGCTACAGATATGACAAGCTCCATATTTTAGAAGTATTTGAGCTCAAATCAATCATATAAGTCCTTAATGTTGTCCTTGGACATTGTTGGGGACAAAAAACCACAATACTTTTAGTTCATTAAACAAAGGAATGTTGCGCTCAAAACTCACTTCTTGCTCGCCTGGAGCATGGGAAGTTCCTCCTTAGGCAAGGAGCAATCCTGCACAAAAAACAAAGGGTATTATTCAGTACTTCATCTTGCATTGTGAAAATGAAAGTAGATCTTTCAGGTACTTACGAACTATCGTCCGATGAAGAATAACTAGCAACGTAATTCCTGCATATGTAGTCGGAATTAATAAGCTGAGGATCCAAAAGATAGTGAAGATTAAGTAAACTACATGAGTTATCTTACAAGTTCCCTTCAGGACAAGTAGGTGGGGATGGAGACCCTGTGAAAGTGTTGTAGGATATATCCCTGCAATTTGACAAAAAAGTTATGTGGTGCACCAATGGCAGCATAGAAGTTAAGTTTCTGCAAAGTAATGGTTACAAATTATGCTCGCTTCTCAAGATCCAGCTAGGTATTTCACCAGTGAGGTTGTTATTGGTCAAGTACCTGAGGAAAATGAGAGTTAATTTTTCATGTACAAAACACGCTTAAGTATGGGAAGCACATGACCAGTTAGAAGGTCATAAGAAAATAAAGAAAACACAAGAACATAGTTTACATGTAGTCCAGTGATTCCAACTCTTCAAAGTAGCTCGGAATATTTCCAGTTAAATTGTTAAAGCTGAGGTCCCTGAAAGTGAACATAAAAGTGCATAAGTTCGAAACTTGTTCCCCTTGCTCTTTGGTTTCCAGGCATTATTTTTGACACTTAACATGAACAAGAGACTACAGGAGGTAGACAACAAGAGCCGTCTCAAATAGAGTGCTCTTATTTCAGGTTGACGCAGAAAGCCCATTAACACACTATTCACAACCTTCCATGAATTTAATTTTACTTGTTCTTGAGAATAAATAAGATGCAAGAAAATAGCAGATAGTCGACTGAAACAACTTACAGAGTTTTCAAATTTCTCATTGATCCAATGTACTCAGGAATTGGACCTGTGATTGAGCAGTTTCTCAGGATCCTGACCATAGAAGCCAAAAAGTCCACTTGAGTAAAGATGACAAATAACGTGTTAAATTGATAAATTGTAGAGACGTTCATGTGAAAGTCAAAACTCACAATTCTATCATGTTGCTCATTCGCTCCAGGAAGGGAAAAGTGTTACTTGGCCCACCTAAATCAGCCACTCTCCTGCATATAAGGGAAGGAAATGGTTTAAGCTCAATCCTATAGCATATCACCCTTGATATCAAGCAAGAATTTATATTCGGAATACATACAGCCGTGTTAAACTTTCCAATCGAGATATTGTTGAAGGAAAAGGTCCCTCTAAGGATGTACCTTGCATGTCACTGCAACAATGAGGAAAAATATAAGTAATTGGCTTTAACACAAAATGCATTTCATTGGATAACAATGGAAACAAAGTCATACAGCCTGGCAAGTTTTGTCCAATTCCCAATAAACTCAGGGATCCTTCCGGTAAGGCTGCTCCCATCTATCCTACTGTACAAGATTAAACCTTTATTTCAGCATGTAATTGCGAATGAATAAGTAGCCTTTGCCGTTCTTTAAGCTTATCCAACTTACAAATCAGTTAAGTTTCGCAGCTGTCCAAGTGACTCAGGCAATGAACCGGTAAAGTTGTTTGCAGAGGCAAGGCTGAAAAAGTATGAAATCACTCCTTGTTATTAGGGAAGAAAAACAGAAGCAAATATAGCAACTACCCCTAGCCCAAAGACATTGGGTTCTCCACAGCACGAGTTCACATGACAAAGTAAAAGACTAATTCTAGCTCAAAAGATAAGTGCAACATCATCTAACATAAGAAGGTAAGTAGATCAAATAACTCACAATCTCTGTAAATTGATCAAGTTGCCAAGCTCGCTAGGAATGGGTCCGCCAAGGGAGTTATCTTCAATGACCCTGTGTAAAGCAAAACAACAATCTGGATTCAGATGCCCATGTCACTGTTGTTCAAAAAATAATAAAGTAAAGTTTCTCCTGACAGAATATACATGGAAGTGAGAGTGATAATCCTCCCAATTTCTCTTGGAATTGTCCCAGATATTCTATTGCCCAGTAGACCCCTGAAAGTATCCATAGAAGTATATTTATCATTCAGTTTATAGACCTTTCTTACAGGCCTTGGCCAAAGGAAATAAACTTGAAGCATTATGAAGAAAGTAACTGATATACTCACAGCTCCTCCAAACGCAGAGAAGCCCAACTGGCTGGTATTGAGCCATTGAGGTAGTTTCGAGCCAGATCACTGCCAATTAAAGATCAGAATCAAACATTTCACCATGAAAATGTACACAAAGAAAATCCCACCACATGTGTATTAATTCTAAAACACTTACAGAAACCTTAAGGAGGTGAGATTGGCAAACTCATCAGGTAGACTACCGGTAAGGTTCTGCCCTTTCAACTCTCTGAGATTTGGAAAGAAGAAACATAATACCCATCAAATTGCATGAGAACCCACACAATGACGCACATGAATTCACTGTATTAAAGTCTGATACACAAACTGATGATCCAATAACGGTCATTAAGAAGTATGAAATGCAATATATGGATTTTAATTGAGCGTCGTTGACCAACGTCATATATGGGCAAAGATGATAATGGCTAGCAAGAGTGCAATTGAGAAACATACATCCTGACAATATGGCAAATAGAGGAGCTGTTACAATCTCCACATGTCACATTGTTTGCGAAAATCCGTTCGGAGGAGGGGACCGGGGTGGCCCACGATCTGGACCCACTGCTGCATGGGTCCACATCGAAGTCCCAATCGTTTTTGTTCAACCTGGCAGCTATGGCTCTCAACGCGGACACTGCAAAAGGAAATTAGAAAAAAAATCTAGTTGTCAGTCATGAAGCCAAATCCTTGTGCCAATTGAACAAGTTTGTTTTGGATTTATGTCTGGTTTCCCTCTGATTTGTTGAATGAGCCATAGATATCTGTAACTATGTATGGTTGCTTGCGTTTGTTTGTAGGAAGTATGAAAGAAGAGATTATAACTGCAGATTAATGAGAATTTAGAGCTATTTTAGTTGTTTGCCATCGTTTGCATCTTCGTCATCATAGCTTATTTTCTGTATATTAATATTAATTAATCAGGAACACCACTGAGCTCAACTCAAGGAATTCAGAGGAAGCTTGCTAATGCGAAAGCAAAAAAAAACAGAGAACATCAACTTCATAGTGTTTAATTCACAAAAAAAAAAAAACTTCTAATCAGAAAAATAACAGAAGACAAAAAGGCATGGGAGGAGAAGAGTCACACATCATGAAAAATGAATAACCGGTAGAAAACTCTAAAACTCATAGCATGGTTGGAAACTATACCTTCCCGGGGATCCAACCTTTGAGCATCCGAGCCAAGCTCTCCATGCCCAAGTAACAGAGCAAAGATTAAAGCAATAACACACGGCAAAAACTTCAAATCTCTGCCACTAGAACCCATGCTTCTCTCGGTTACCTCTTCCCTGCCACCACCAAATACTTGAACAACAGCTGGGACCGAAGCAACAAGACAATAGACGCAATTGAAGAAGCGAGGACAGGATAAGAAGCTGTACTGTGGAACTCTTCTCTTTGTCCAGAAGTATGAATGATTAACTAATAACAGCGGCCGACGTTGAAGATTCTTGTGAAGGTAGTAAACTTAGTATAAATAAATAGCGGCCGGCTTTCCGTTACATTTATGTAGCTACCTCACGGTGGGCGTCGGTCTCTAACTCCGATTTCTGATCATGCTAAGCTGACTTCGTCTACGTAATTACAAACCATCTTATGTCACATCTACGTTCCTCTGGAATATAAATTGCAGAATAAAACACTTTTAGAGATGACAAAATCAATTTTTATCACTCATTAAAAATACCATACAAATCTGCATGCTAATTTCCAAGGTTAAGCTCGAGTAAACTTACATTCAAATCTAGTTTTACCGCCCCCCTTTTTCCATTTTTTTGCTTTTTTGAAATGATTATTTACAAATTACAGAGTAGGATAAATATGTGCAATTTTCATATGTACACTCGATTGATCACTTGCCCTTTTTTTTAACAACAAATACTTATGGAAGTTTGAAATCAAGATCTAAAGTACCTCTCTCTCTCTCTCTATTGATTACAACACACACATATATACGAGGGCTGCTATGGTGGGCTGCCCTCTGTTGGCAGCCCACCATGCGGCGTCAAATTTTAGCGGTTGGATTGAAATCCAATGGTCCAGATTTGATAGGCCCCTAGACCCACCCAAGACCCGTCTAAGACCCGCCCGACCGTCCGTCCGCCCGTCGCCCGCTTGCGCCCGTCCGCCCATTGACCACCCCCGCCCCCAGCCGGCGCCCCTCGGCCGCGGCCCCTTGCCCTGCCCGTCGATCACCCTCGCCGCCGCCGTGGCCCCTCACCCGCCGCCAAGCCGGCGGCTCCCGAGCCGTCGCCCCGGCCTACCGCTACCCGCCACCCTCCCCCGAGCGCCGCTCCCATCCCATCCCGCCGCCTCCCTCCCGGCCCTGCTCGCGCCCTCCCCCAGCGCCAGGGCCTACCGCCGCGCCCCCCACCCTGGTTCCCCCCTCGGCCCCGGCCGTGCCCTTCCAACCCCCGAGGGTGGCGGGCGGCGAGCGGGCGAGGGCGACGGCTCGGGAGCCGCTAGCTCGGCGGCGGGTGAGGGGCCATGGCGGCGGGCGAGGGTGATCGACGGGCAGGGCAAGGGGCCGTGACCGAGGGGCGCCGGGGGGCGGGGTGGTCGACGGCAGACGGGCAGACGGCGGCGCATGGGCGAGTTCTGCGGGTCTTGGGTGGGTCTGGGGCCTATCAAATCTAGGCCGCTGGATTTCAATTCAGCGGCCCAAATTTGACGCCGCATGATGGGCTGCCAACCGTAGAATTTCTATATATATATATACAACTATTATCCTGTTTTGTATTAAAAAATCACTAATATTCATTGCTAACCCACTTAATTCATGTACGGGACAATGTAGAAAAACAGTAGTATTGGAGTACGTATTACTTTTCCACTTTTTACTTTCATCACAAAATGGGATTTTTTAAATACGTATTGAGGGTACGTTGCTTGTCGTTTATTCCCGCTAGCACGTGAACAGTTGACTTCGTCGTCGAAGCAAAATGATAATTTTACCAAAGCTCTTTTGACCAATTGAGCTCGAGAACTGCGTGGTGGCATGGGAAAGTCAATTTGTTATTTAGGATAGGGCAAATTAATAATTTAGAAGGATACCATGCAATCAACGGTCGACCGTCGCTTCATGTTAATCACGTTAATTACCTTAAGTTTTACGCATCAATCCGATTATTTATTATTTAAATAATTATTATTCGAACCAGAACTTGGCATTGA
This sequence comes from Piper betle, assembly GCA_033002965.1. Taxonomy (NCBI): domain Eukaryota; kingdom Viridiplantae; phylum Streptophyta; class Magnoliopsida; order Piperales; family Piperaceae; genus Piper; species Piper betle. The sequence goes on along the minus strand of JAURVB010012574.1, from coordinate 37,017 downwards.
CCCGACCTAATTTTGTTTAGCAGCAAACCTAACCCTGACCATTTAAAACTTAATCATTAATAAAAAAATTAAATTATAAATAATTATCTAAAAAAATAAGAAGATTAAATAGGGTAATGCAAAAAAATTGAAAACATATTAATTATATATATAAACATATATATATATATATAATAAAATATAAATAATATTAAATATAATTTTTATATAAAAATTATTATTGAAATTAGTACCAAATTCCTCATATACGAAACTAAATACGACCACTATAAAACGGGTTTGGTCAACACACCTTTTTTCAACAAAGTAATGTCAACCCATCTTTAAACAAATAAATAAACTTCTTATTTGACGTTATTCACTATGATCTAATCCATATTATAGGTGCACTTTAAGAGGATGATTGTTGCATGTGTGACTTAGTGCGTCAACTATTATAATCTAAAAAGAAAAGAAAGATAATAAATTGAATAATTATCTAGAAGACTAATTAGGATCAACATGTGTTCTAGGCTTCTAGCTGCCATCTGCATAAAATTTGCGGCGATTGATATGTTCTGAATGAGTGTTAAAAGGGTAATTAAATGGCTCATGAATAATGCACAAATTAATCAGCACCTGGCATTAGATATTTAACAATCAGACCACTTTTCGATGGGTTTTTGGGTTAGTTTTGACTGACTGAGTACTGTATATATACATAAATATTGGCAAGAAGACATTTATTTAATTATTAGCAACACGTAGGAGACTTTGAAATTTTGAAAAGTCAAAAGGATAATTTTTTTATATTAATATATATCTAGCTGTTATTCTGAGTCCTCAATCCGTACTAACGTGTCACCATAATTATGGACTAAAAAAATAATTGTGAAAAAAGACGTAAATCTTTATAATAAAAAAAGACGTAAGCAAATACATGTCTTCCATAAAAATTATTTACCCATTAAATCTACAAGTGGAACATAAGTTACTGTTGTGTATTATTTGATAATTTATGAAATGAAGGAGACAAAAAAAATGGCATGAGGACCCAATTAATTGTCACAATGAATAATAATTATTATTATCAAAAAAGATAAAGCTCTTGGAAAAAAATATATTATGAGAAAATGTTGCACGAATGGTATAGTGCAAGAAAAAAGTGCATGAAAACCTTTTTTTGACGTTGTGGCCAAATTCCAATGCATGCATGGACAATACTATATATAAAGCTGATTTCTCGATAACTTTTCTTTTCCCATTAAAAAAAGCTGATTGAATTCAGCATTCAAAACACGCAAATTAAGGAACTGCGGCCATTAAAGATGGAGAAAAAATCAGCCGCATCCAATTTTGACCTACTGCAAGCAAAATTGCGCCTTTGCGGCAAATCACAAACCAGAATTAGTTCGATACTCTTTGATCAGATCACAAGGTGAGGAAGTTGCAGACAACCTGGTCAAGAAAGCAGCTAATTTCTAGATGCCAATGTTCTTGGTGAAATCAAGTCACTGCCATCATAATTATTCAACTACCTAAAGTCACTACCATCTTAATTATATTGGTTGAACCATTTGATCAATTTCACCTCCTCTAATTTCCTCCGGTTCTTTCCAATGGGATCTGGGTGTAAATTCTGATCCATGAACCTCTCACTAGTACTCCTTTATTATTATTAACAAGCTATATATATATACTTTCTACCATTCAAAATTTTGCGTTGATCAGGTCCGCGCCAATAACTTCCCCATCTAACTATAATTGCTAGTCATCAGAAATAATAGCAAGATCACGAGGGCAATGAGAGTTTCCGCTACATAATTAATGTTTCCATTGGTCCATGACTACTAGGCGCGCCCACTGAGATGGGCAAGATACCATCCCATCCTCTTTTCTCAACAAAGGGGAATGCAGAAGGAGGAGAAGATGATAGATATCTAATTAGTAGACAAAAAATGGGGTTGAACGTCTTCTTTGGCCTTTTCGTTGATAGCTTGTATACGTACTTTGTTGGCTTACAAACTCGCTAGTATGGCAAACTCGGACGGTTGAAGTATACACCCGACAACGTATGCACTGTACTGTATATAAGCTTATATAAATATAAAATGCTTTGGATTAATAAAAAATCATAATTTTGCATTATGACCAAGCCTAATTCGAATGCTTGTAAAAATGGCTGGCGTCGAAGCCTGCCTGGCCAGTCGCCTCATTCGTGCTGATCAAGAGTCATCTAATTTGATAAAGTCTAATTCGAATGCTTGTACATCACCCAACATTATCTGTAGGAAGTGCTGTACGCCAGAATGCTACTTGTGGGGGAACTGAAATCAGTGTCACCTTCTCTGAATCCAGATGAACCTGAAGAATCAGGAATCCATGGTCCATCAGTTAAAATGCTGTGCTTCTGACTGATTGGATGTTCGGAACCATCTTGATTCAAATCAGCAGGCACGGATACGAAAGCCTGAACAGGAACCTTTCCTTCTAGTATGCTCACCACAGAAGACATCGTGGGCCTCAATGCAGGAGTTGGATCCGTGCAGAGTAGAACTAAAGTCAATATCGCCATGGCTTCTTCCTGAGAGTAATTTAAGCCCCGGGACATGGGTCAACCAGCTCTAGGAGATTACCCTCCTCTTGAAGTACACGAGCCTGTCATAATACACCGCAATATTGCATGCATTTGCGCTGTGATGCTAAACATAGAAGTTCAAATTTTACATGTAATTTTTCTTTGTTTATACCCAGTCAAGAAGATGAGCAAAATCCTCCCTGGGCATGTAATTCGTGTTGCTCTTTCCACTCACAATTTCCAACAGCACCAATCCAAAGCTATATACATCTGCTTTATCAGTCAAGTGGCCTCTCATGGCACATTCCAGTGCTATGTATCCTCTGACATGCAAAATTTCAACAATGAAACTTCGTAACCATTTGGCTAATTCTTATTTCAATTCAACAAAAATAATGAAATTGTTATTTTTCATACAGAATCAAATATATAGAGCTCACATAGTTTCGGCTATTCGTGTGCTGTCGTGAGTTTTCTGAAGTTCATCGGGTTTGGCCAGACCAAAGTCTGATATTTTTGCATTAACATCTTTATCCAACAGAATATTTGTTGTTTTGATGTCTCTGTGTACAATCTTCAGCCTAGACTCTTCGTGCAGGTAAGCCAAACCTCTTGCTATCCCCAAACAAATGTTTTTTTCGAGTTGGCCAGTCGAGGTCAATCCTGTGTGCTTCACGGCCTGATTAGAAGACCCAGGTATTTGTCCACTCATAACCCAAACAATCACAACCAAGCATTTTTAATATTCTATAACTTGCTATCACATAAAGAGACAGTAACAGTGTAAATTTATCTCACCAAACAATGCTCGTGAAAGGCTGTTGTTCTGCAAGTATTCATTTATTACCATCAACTGGTTTTCCTCAGCTTCACAAGATTGGGGTGTTGTATGTCAGGGATTTTAACACACAAAATCCTTAAATTCTTTGATATACTTTAACAAGTAATAAATAAGAATTAATAAATATGTAATAATTTAATATAAAACTTCAAAATATAAGAAAAACTACAAACTATTTAATATTACCAATAATAAGTACACAAATTATTCTAATTGAGAAATCCTCACACACTCTCTAATTAAAAACAACTCATAATCTCTAACCGGAACATAATCCAATTAAAAATAACCACAATCTCAATATGTATATCATACCTATTTCATTCAAGAACCCGCGATTGCCTTGCTTTGACTTTGGAGAGAGTTGCTTGACAGCTATTTCAGTACCATCTTTCACTGTGCCCTGATCAATTATCGTTCAACCATATTATACGTATATACTTATTTCAGAAGTCCAGGCTGTGAACATAGTTTTGTATTGTGCTTTCGTTTTAGAATATTACCCTGTAAACTAGTCCAAATCCACCTTCACCAACCTTGTTTTGAGTAGAAAAATTGTTGGTGGCATCTCGTATCTGTCTTAGTGAGAAATAGCGAGTCTTCAGCTCTAGGCATTTGAGCTCTGTCTCACAGCATAACTAGTTATCAGAGGATATTTCTGTGAAGTTGAGACAATATATGCACGCTAAAAGAGATTTTTAGTTATGTGCACCAATCATTACCAGATAACCATTCTATTTTTACCCATGAATGTTGGGCTCATTTTTGTAAGCGATGAATAATCAAGCTAACGACTACCTTTGCAACAACTTGAGCTATTTCGAAAAGTAGCCTATGGATTAGAGAAAAGCTTTCTCCACATGCAAACCCAGAAGAGGATCGCATGTGAAATGAAGTAACAGGATAACTTAAAGTGATTTTCTTGATAATTATTATCTCTTTACTAGAAAAATGTAACTATACCAAAATACAACAAAGCTGAATGACAATTTTGCATTATCTGCCTCTCTTACTTCTTTCTTTTCCAAAGAAGCCACACATCCAAAGAATAACCACCAATATTATTTCAAAGGTAGCAAGAGAAGCAAAGACAATATCAATTATAGCTCCAGTAGATAATCTGTGCTCACCAGTGGCAGGAGTAAAATCTGAAAGGAAGAACATAAGAGAGATAGAACAAATATAACAGAAAAAAAGGAAAATATAGTTTGGCAATCTTACTAGGTGTCACTGTAATAGCTGAAATTGAAGGGCCATAAAAACCACTTTCTGGAATAGCAGTGTATTTCAAATGTGTTTAATACCACATTTGCTGTGAAGTTCATTGAGTTCTCTACCAGATCCACCGGCTCTTTATGCTATGTTAAAGTTTTTTAGAACTAATACACCCTGCTGCAAAGTCAAAAAAGAATCATAAAAACATTTGAGTCGTTTTAAGCTAACTAATAAGCTAAGCTAAAAGCAAGGCAGAACTACAGGAAATGATGATGGGATCAGAAAGAAATACAGGGCAATTACCTCAACGTTTAAGCATAAATATATTTTATATTTAGTTCCACAATTAAGGGATTTTTTTCATGTTTTTCTCTTCAAATCTCAGAATCATCGTGTGACCCAAGAAGAACTAGAAATTTGAAAGATTATGAAACCGAACAAGAATGGTAGAAAAATACTGATCTTCTCTTGGTGTCCGTTTGAACATGGCAAACATTGGAATAACAATCGAAATATTTAGATCAATTTTAGCAACAAAAATGCTCTATATTTTTCAAATAAATGTTTGTAACCAAGACGGCAGAACCAATCTAAAACAGTTATCTATTGTTGGCCAAGCCATTGCTCCAGGCTTTCTTTCTGATGATTCTAAATTTAAGGAGCATACAACATTTAAAATATGGATAGAGTAATTAGCTGACCTGTATGCAAATGTCAAATATACGACTCCCAATACTGCTGAAGTACGGTCCACTGGAATATGTTATCACAGCAAAGTGAAGTTGCACTGTATACTCACCATTCCGTAAACAAAATCGGTAGTATTTTAGGAATTTAGGGGCTGTTCTCGCTGTCATGACAATTCAGGTTCAGATATGTTCCACACTGATGTGCCTGTCAAAATGTAGTTGGCTTTGTCATTGTCCATGAAGTTTCCATCCAGTACTGCTGAAGCCCATTTTTCAGTGGAAAAGAACGTTGAACGTCCCAATGGTGATGAATCATTCTCATATTCATCTCTTCCTACAGTCATCTCCCCTCCCCCACAATTTATGAACAGGAATAATCTGCAGTCAAAACAAAAACAAATTCAGTAATGTACTGAGTTTTATTTCTAATAATAATTCTGGATGCAAAGTACAATAACACGTACATTGTGGCGTCCTATGGCAAAGAAGGTTTCTCTGCGCACATGTTGCGACACTGGAATATAAGCGAATGCATCAAGGAAAGCCCGACAATAATAAGAGAAAATATAATAAACTAAGACACCTACGTGTTGCCATCAGTATACGAATAAGTAGAAGCCAAGTTTCTGTATGAACCAAATATAAGATCACCATCATTTTTTTTAAAAACAAAAACTAAAAAGAAAAACTAATTTAGAATTCATTTTACATATTCCCCTGATTGCATGATGTTGGAGAGCGTCCACTGAAATTATTACTTGATATATCCCTGTAATGCATAAAGATGACTTTGAGAATAATGTCTAAAGAACTTCAAGTTGATGCAAATGACATAAGATGGCCACACAGCACTGTTTGAAGGCATGTTTTGAAGTATCACTCACATAAATTTTTGGCTAGTCGATATCCAGTCGGGTATATCACCAGTAAGCTTATTGTAAGTAACATACCTATCTCAAAAGAAGTTGAGTGGTAACCAGTGAAGTAAGTATTATCTATTAAAGCATGAAGACTACCAATTCTTACATGTAAGTTAATGAAGGCAAGTCACCTAAGTTGTCTGGGATGGCTCCGGACAAGTTGTTAAAGCTAAGATCTCTGTATAGAATGAGAAATTTATGTCAGGTTACTGCATCGAATAATCTTTTAAAATTTGTATTATGATTCAAAGACTTCAAGGGCATTTTCCATATACAGAAAATCGGCTACAGTTGAACTTACAATCCATATAGGCTTTGCATATTATTTCCAATATATGTTGGAATTTTGGCATTCGTTCAAGAATTTCTGAGTACCCTGCAAAGAAAATAATCAGAATGTAGTTAAGAAACAAAAGCAAAGAGTGTATTATCAAGGCAATTTTTTAACTCACAATCTCTTCAACTTATTCAAGCTCTGTAATGGGGAAAACCAGAGCTTCATACGATCCATCTCGTTAAATTCTTAAATTCTTCTGGTCCATTTCATTATTGAACGAGAGTTTATATTAATTATTAATAAAAAGAGAATTCAATATTGACCTTTGATTAAATTTAGGAGCTTTAACCCAACTAAATACAACGAAAACAAAAAATAATAAATCAAATTATAATTATTTATCTTATCATTCAATTAAGATCTCTTTTTAAAGCTAATCGGAATCAATATCTAAAATATTAGATTATTCTACTCTGTCTTATCATTTAACGAGAGTTTATACAATTAAAAAAGTTTTGTAGTATAAGTTACGCATGACGCGATGTCTTGTGATTTTTGTCTAGTATTCCTTTCTTGGACTAATCAATGACCCGCTGTAGTGGATTAATAGCGATTAGGGAAGAAGTTAACGTCATTAAATTGTTGAAACCACTCCTTTGTTGCATAATTGTATTTTTTTAGACGTTGAAAGATAACAACATCTTCGTATAAACAAAACGTTGCTTTAATACTGCAAACAGGAACGCGAGCTAAGTCATATTAATACGGTGGCGGAGTGAACTGAACAGTTTAATCAAATATTAATAAACTTTAATTTGTGGCCAAGATTCGTTATACTGAGTCACGCCCTTTGGAAAGAAAATTATTTATATTAATGGAAAATTCAATATCAGATCATGTGTCGGTTCAAATAATTAATGTGAACTCTTAGATTATAAGAACGAACTTTCTTTTATAAATTTAATTATATAATTTAAATGGATAACTAGACACTTATGTTCTATATGTTACCCGATGAGTTACTATTGTTTGCGACTAAGCTGATAAAAGGGGAAAAAAGGGTTATTTTGGATAATATAATATTTATCTTAGTTATAAATATTGTTCGGTGATCTTATTAGATTTTTAAGTAGAATTATGGTTTAACCTGGTCAAACTAAGTTGAACTTTATTTTAAAATTATAAATAAAATATTTTATTTAATATTATAAATATATTTTGTCATTAATATTTTATTAAATATTTATTAAAATATCAAAATTTTCAAAAAAAATCAGATTTTTTGAAAATTTCATACTAAAAACCGGATAATGAATAAAATGGTATGAAGGGTTAAATTGTATCGGATTAGAAAATTATATACAGTATATAGGGTACAACCGAAGCAGGCACCAGAACTTTGACCACTGAGCCTAAATGGAGGTTAAAATTTTTGTGGCCACGCAAGTGTTTGATTGGAACATCCATCTTCTCGGCAACTGTCATCTTTCCGCCAGGAACGCGACAGAATTGAGAAAAAATAAGTTACAAATTTGTGGAAGTAAATAAGTAATTGCTCGTAGTGATTTCGAGTGTGGAAAATATTTAATGGTTTGATGCCTCTCACAGCAACAACTGTCGGTGAGTTTATAATTGTTGTCCCATCATGACAACGACTGATTTTGTTCGTCTGACACGTACACATCATGACAAATTCTCCCATGGCGGCCAGGATACACAGATTATGCTCTAGAAGCCTCTGATCTACAATACTTTGTTTAGTTTGACTGCTTCATCACCCCATCAGAAGTCCCGTTGAATCAGTTTCAGTAGAAAAGCATGCACATGGTTTAGTGCAATCACAATATATTATTATAGCGAGTACTCAGTAATTTTTTACCATAAAAATAGTTATATGAGCGGCAACATCAATTATGAGAAATCTACCCATTTATATGTAATGTGTGAACAATAAAAATTATGTGTACCGTAGCCAATAATTAAGTATTAGATAGGGGGCATAAAATACATTTAGTAAGTTACAACAATGGTAAAAAAGCCTAATTTAGTTAGGTTAAAAGAATAATTGAACATGCCAGGGATTTTTATGAGCCTTTAAAATATCTTTTAGACTGTAACTAATGCCCCAATTAATCTTATAGATGTGACCTGCTATCCAGAATTACAATTGCTTGTACATAGATTTATCCGACAAAGGTTGGCAATTGACTTTGGACTGTGCAGTTAAGATTTTCTGACGTGTGTCTGCGTCCAGTTATGGATACACGTTCTCGTCGTATTTATCACTCTGCAGTTCCAAGGTCTCGTCGCATTTATCACTCTGCAGTTCCAAGGTCCAACCTCTCCTTGCGCAGACCAATGATTTGGATAAGATTTCACACATTCCTCAAACCGGGCACTGCTGGCATTTCCTAGATCTGGTCTGATCACTGATGTCAAGTTTGAGCCTTGTTGGGGTGAAAACCATGGATTGCAAAAGCCAGGCGCTTCTCTTATGCATGTTGCTGCTGGTGTTTGGAACTGTAGCACAGAAGCTGCCTCCTGAAGAAGGTGTCGTGAACTCTCTCTTCCTCTGTCTATGTTTTTCTTGTATATCTGTTTTAATTATTCATGAGTGATTCATTATTTCGGCTAAATGTATGTGTTGTTCTGTTAGAATTAGGAAGAGTTTAGGATGAGTTGATTTGCATGCAAAGCAATAAATTGTAGACGAAACATAGATGAACACAACATTTGGCAGGGGAATCAGGCAGGAATTGGCGGTCAATATGTCACAATTATTGTTTTGCAAAAATAGTTCTCAATAATTAATATTCCTTCTGAACAATCTATTAGTATAGTATTATCTTTATCTTACTTCCTCAAAATTTTTTTGATTGTAATTGGGTGTAGTGTTGGCATTCAATTTTGGGTGCATTTGATATGTTTATGCTTGCAATTATGTCACTCTTTATTGATAAGTGTCTTACTTTGGCTCAGTGGAAGCTTTCGCCCAAATAGCAAGCAAACTTGAGTACAAGGGCTGGGATAGAAACGTCGACCCTTGCAGTGAAACCAGCTTCAGAACCACAACCAAAAATATTACTTGCGACTGTTCTTACCAAAATTTCACAGTTTGCCATATCAAAAACGTGTAAGAACATTTGATTTAAATACTTATGCAAGCATCTTATACTGTTCTTCTTTATGAGCTGAATTTTACCTTTATCGGTGCTTGTTCTCTCGAATGCTTTCCGTCCAACTATTTTCAGTAAACTCCAGGGGCAGAACCTTACTGGAGTGCTTCCAAAGGAATTTGCAAACCTTACGTTTCTCGAGACCATGTAATCCCTCTGGCTCCTCTTAATTCTAGGCTACGGAACCATTGGCTTTGATAGCAGCCAAAAGCTTTATGAAAGTAGTATAATTAGTAATTGACTAACATAATTGCCATTAACAATAGCTTCCCGTTGGTGCTTATGAATCTATGTCTGACAAACGATCGATTTCTTCAGAGATCTTCCTCGCAATGCTCTTCGTGGAACAATCCCAGCTGCTCAATGGGCTTCTCTTAATCTCAAAATTTTGTAACTCCTCATATCTTGATGACGTTGGATTCACTCATCTTGTTGTTTCTAATGATCATTCAAACAAGACGTCAATCTGAAATCTTTTCTACTGCAGTTCCATTCAGGGTAACCTTGTCTCTGGGACTATACCAAGGGAGCTTGGTAATATCACCACATTAACATATCTGTATGTTTATACGTCCCTGGATCGAATTGATGAAGCAATATTAATCTCAATTGTCTTGCAATGATAGTTCCTCAATGATTCTGTCTGATGCAGGAACTTAGAGGACAACTTGTTGCAATGGCATATCCCTCTAGAGCTTGGTTACTTAACCAATTTAGAGAGATTGTAAGACATTCATCACTTAACTGTGTATACCTCTCAGTTGGTCTCTACATTTATATAACCACAACTGTTATAAAATGTCCATCTATTGTTCCAGGAGAGCTAAATCAAATTAACGTTTTTTTGGGAGAATTGTGCAGGTATTTAGCAGGGAATAACCTCTCTGGAACATTACCAGCAACATTTAGCAGGCTAACAAACATCCAATATTTGTCAGTTTACACTGATCATTATTGGTAACCAGTGATCTCTTTTGCTTATTATTATTGCAAATTAACTAGGCTATTGTGGTCTATTTACAGCTTGCTAGATGGGAATCCATTAACAGGGCGAATTCCTGATTTTGTTCGAAACTGGAGACAGCTCAAAAGATTGTAAGTGCACAAACAACAGAGGAGGATGGGAAGTTCCTACTTTCGTGAAAATTTGAAATAATTAAGTTTTTGTCCAAATTGCAGTGACATGCAAGGCACTTCCATGGAAGGGCCAATTCCTTCTGTATTTTCTCTTTGGAAAACCTGAGTGAACTGTAAGTGACATTTTCACTTGCCGAGTTCAGTGAATATCCCCCAACCCCTCCATATTCTAAATATGTCAACTTCAGCACTTGTTCAAACTATATTTTCAGGAGAATATCTGATTTGAAGGGACCTGTCACCAATTTTCCTTCTTGGGAGTTCATGAAAACCGTCAAAATATTGTGAGTGTGATGGATATTTTCCAGTTTCAGCCATCTTGAGATATTAATTTTTCCTGTCACTTATTTTGTTGGTGCTTGTTATGTTCAGAGTTTTAAGAAACTGTCAAATCTCAGGCAAAATTCCACCTTATATTGGGATCAACTTGCAAGGTTTACGTCAATTGTAAGTCACTCAAGATGGCAATAACTTATCTATGATGTTAAGATGTAAATGAACATAATGATAGCATACATCCAAACTTTATAAACTAATTTTAAATCTCTATTTGACATTATATTCACCTGTCGACCTCCTTTAGCTTACAAATCTTGTTATTACCTTCTGTAGTAAAAAAATTTCTTTGTTGATGACCACAACAGACTCGAAATAGACTTCATGTGTTTTTTTGACATGGCAGAGACTTGAGCTTCAACAAATTGACCGGTAGCATCCCTAGCACCTTCCAACAACTACCAAAATTGGAGTACATGTGAGTAATTCTGATGCAGGAACATATTCATTAATTAGAAAATATATTTTACATTTAGTTTTCTTTTGCAACAAGGCACAATATTGCCTTCTTTCATATTTCATTTACTACAAGATTAGGGTTTTCTTTATTTAGGACTTTGTTTTCGATTTTTTTTAAAGAACTTAGAACTTTAATTAAGCTATTAGTAATATTTTAAATACGGGATACATCGATCAATGTGAGAAGGTTTGGATGAATTGAATTGAGTTTTGTGCTTGCTTACTCCACCATCGCAATTCGGCTAAAATTCTCCCCTTCCGTCTATTACTCCTCCCCTTTGGTCTCTCTAAGTTATCCTCCATCAGATTTCAAGCTTTTCCGTGGAAAAGTAAACAAGCAGGGGATTAATCAAGTGATTTTTAGGTACCTTGCTAATAATCAACTGTCTGGAACCATACCTGACTGGGTGTTTAGTACGTCATCACCCTGGTAAGTTCTCATATTTTTATGCCATTGGTAGAGATTGGTTCATGGACGCATGATCAAATGGAACAAACGACATCTACTTTGTGTCCGCAGGGATATATCTAACAACAACTTCTCTGATCCCCCTGTAACAACGTGTTCCCAACAAAACGTGTAAGTTCTCTAATTAATTTGCTCATTTGTTTTTTTTAATTTTTGGGAACCCTCACTTATCATTATTTTAACATTTGCACATTTTCATGTGCATTTTGAAAAAAAAAGGAATTTGGTCGCAAGCTACTCAAATACAAGCGATGACGCGTAAGCTCCTCTTGCTCATTTTATATTTATTACAAAGGAAAAAAATTTGTGAACTGTTTCATCGATCAGCCATGCTTATAGATGTGCTTCTGTATTGCTGTTTGCTCCGCCAACCTGAGATGACATTTGTAAATGTAATATTAAATGAGCTGGTGGGATGCCTGTAGTTTATTTCTGTGAAATTTCATGTCACAATTTCTTCAGCGATTTCATGCCTTGAAATTGTGAACTGTTCCATTGATCAGCCATGCTTATAGATGCTTCTGTTTTGATGTTTGCTTCACCAACCTTAGATGATATTTGTGAATATAATGTTAGATGAGCTTGTTGAGATGCCTTAATTGTATTTTTGTGAAGTTTTCATGCACAATATCTTCTGTGATTTCATGCCTCGAAAAATGTTCTTAAATTTCACCAAATGTCTGTGGTCACATATTTCCGGACTAACTGTGTTACTTTCTTTTGTAGAGCTCCTACCTGCTTAAAAAATAACTTACCCTGCTCTGGCAAAGCAAAATGTATGCGCCCACTTGCACAAATCCCTTCAGAAACGCACTATTTGATTGAATCCTTCAAGAACTCCGAGCCTTAAACTAATGCTTTTGCAGACTATTCTTTGTTTATAAATTGTGGTGGAAGCGAGCACACCATTAATGACATTAAATACGAAGAAGACACATTCTTGCCGGGGCCTTCTACATTTTATTCAACGGAAAGATGGGCTTACAGCAGCATGGGATCTTACATGGATGTCAAAAACACTTCCTATGTTGCGACAAACTCTTCACCTCTGTCCATGGCTAATCCGACCTTGTACATGACAGCTCGTAATTCTCCACTCTCCCTCACATACTATGGTTTTTGTTTGCAAAAGGGAAACTACTCTGTGAAACTTCACTTCTCTGAAATTATATTCACTAATGATTCTACCTTAGGCAGTGTGGGAAGGCGCGTGTTTGATGTTTACATTCAGGTGACTATTTCTTATGGATGTTAGTATGGCTCGACATGTATATTTTGGTGCTTTATGATGTGTTATATATCTTTGATTCCTTGCAGGATGGAAGAGTTCTTAAAGATTTTAACATTGAAGATAGAGCTGGTGGAGTTGGTCGAGAAGTTGTCATGAATTTTACAGCGGAAGTTACTAGTCATACACTGATAATTCACTTCTACTGGGCAGGCAAAGGCACTACAACAGTTCCCTCCAGAGGTGTATATGGACCGCTTATATCTGCTATCACAGTGACCCCAAGTCAGACAATCAAACCTTCGTCTAGCATCTCTCATTGTTTTTTTTAGGACTTAATTAAGAAGAGTTCTGTTTGAATATCACATTTCCTATGCAGATTTCAAACCTGATTTAGGTCCTAAAAGGCTCTCTATTGGAGCCATTGTTGGCATTGCGTTGGCATTTTGTGCAACTCTGATATTTCTCCTGGTTCTTTGGGCAAGATACCGTCTGCAGAAGAAGAAGTTGCGCTACAGTCGTGAGTTTGTCAAAATTAAATAAACTAATTTTTTATTTTTTGTAACATGTTACCCGTGCTTCTGATGAATACACAAAATGGTGTATATATATCTTAAACTTTCTACCTTTTAAAGCATGACTTCTTATTATCACATGTTTTGTGTTATTCTTCAATCAGAACTTAGTGGACAAGAATTGCAGAGTGGTCATTTTAGGCTAGGACACATAATTGCTGCTACCAGCAACTTCAGTAGTGCGAACAAGATAGGAGAAGGTGGATTTGGACCAGTTTACAAGGCAAGTTTATTGATTTTCCTGAGCTAACACCACTGCTTTTCTTTCATGTTTCAAAACAAAACTCCCGGAAATTTTGACAATATATGCACCACTTTCTCAGGGTACGCTCTCGGATGGGACAGTCTTTGCTGTGAAGCAGCTATCATCTAAATCAAAGCAAGGCAATCGTGAGTTCTTGAATGAAATAGCCATGGTATCTGCGCTAAATCATCCCAATCTTGTCAAACTCTATGGATGTTGTGTGGAAGGAAGTCAGTTGTTGCTACTCTATGAATATATGGAAAATAACAGTCTTGCCAATGCGCTTTTTGGTGAGTGACTATATTCAAATTGCTTCTTCATTGAAGATCCTTCTAAAATAAAGTTCCATTTCAGAGATCATACTGAGCTGAAAATCCATTCTCAATCCAGGTCGAGAAGATTGTAGATTGCAGCTTGATTGGCAGATAAGACGCCGGATTTGCTTGGACATAGCGAGGGGTTTGGCTTATGTTCATGAAGAATCAAGGCTAAAAATGGTTCACAGAGATATAAAAGCAACCAATATTCTACTTGATAAGGATCTTAATGCCAAAATATCCGATTTTGGTCTGGCTAAACTTGATGATCCAGGGGAACACACATATCAGTACTAGAATCGCGGGAACATTGTGAGTAATGCTTTATCTTATTCAAGCTAATTAAGATAGATATTTCACAACATGTTCTAGTAATTTATTATATATGTAGACGTCCAAGGTGATAGAGCAAGATAATTATACAACATGTACTGTGCTTGGTAAATATATAATACCGGAATAATTCACGGATTCGCGAAGACACTTTCTGCACAAGCAAATACTCACTCCAATTGTCTAAAATGGACATTTTTGCAGAGGATACATAGCTCCAGAGTATGTGTTATATGGCCGCTTGACGCAGAAGGCTGACATTTACAGCTTTGGAGTTCTGTTGCTGGAGATTGTATGTGGAAAGAGCAACACAAAGTTCATTCCCAGTGAACAATTCGTTCATCTCCTTGATTGGGTAACCAAGTGTTTGAGCCTTCAACCTCAAACATATTCATCTAGTTTAGCTGATGGAAGCACTTGTTCATGATTAATATGAACTTGATATCTTCTATTATGGACCTAATTAAAAAGCTTCTCATATCATGCATGTAATCCTTATATATTGTACTAATTAACTATGCTTTCAGAAGATCATTAATCTACCAATTGATCATTATGGTGACAGGCCTATGTGCTTCAAGAGGAGGGAAATCTCTTAAACCTTGTGGATGCACGCCTTGGATCGGACTACTCCAAAGGAGAGGCTCTGATTATACTCAACTTGGCCCTCATGTGCACCGAAAATTCTCCCACTCTCCGGCCAGCAATGTCTGCGGTAGTGACCATGCTCGAGGCCGGCAAGGCAGACTTTTTGAGTATGCGGAATGTAGACAATCTCGCATTCGAATCCTCATTAGTTGAGACAATGAACCCTGCTGACAACAAAACCCCAACAGGATCAACTGTGGCCATTGTAGAAGACGAGGAGCGACATCAGAGCAAGGGAAATTCTAATAGTGATCAGCCATCGAGTAGTGGCGAGAATGAGAATGAGAACTTATCTAGATCCTCATCGACCAGGCTCTTCTCTAATCGAAATATGGAACCAAGCTAATTTGTTTCATGTGTTGCGTGCAGGTTTTTCCGTAGTATGAAGCATGCATCCATGTTTGCAAACCATGCATGTACGTAAATGGCCTCAATTATTATTATAACTAGAGATATACCCGCGCGAGCGCGGGGTTGTAGATTTTTTCAAATATTATTTTTTAAAATTTTCATTTTGCTAAATTAATTATAATTAATTATCATCATCTTTTATATATATATATATATATATATATATATATATATATATATTAGTATATTTGTAATGACCTACTACTAAACCTAAAACTATTGTTTTCTAGTATCATTTAGTTTTTGCGCGAGATTGATATCTTTTTATTTTATATGCTAATTGTATTTTCAAATAAACATCATCTTTTCTCTTTTAAATTTTTTCTGTAAACTAATTATAATTAATTATAATCTTCTTCTTATTATATGATGTACTGACCGGCTATCAAACGTGAAACTATTTATTATTAGTATAATGCATATTAAATTATATTTAAAATTTAATTAAATTCATTTATATTATATCATGTATTTTTATATAGATATTTTAAATAAATTATAATCCTTTTTAAAGTATTTTTTCTATTCCTCTTTTACGTTTTATTACAATTTCTAGAAAGTTAATATATTTTGATTCTGAATATTCATAGTTATGTTAGAACAAAATTGATTATAATCAATTGATTTGAAAGACAGTAGTTGATAAATATACTTATCGTTTTTATTATTATCGGAATTTTTAATTAACAAAATTACTAATTCGATAAAGTTAGGAAAGTTATAGTTTATTTGAAAAGATTAGATTATTTTTTTTCTGGTGATCTTGTAATTTTTTTAATTATTTTCGAAATTATTACTATTTTTGGAAATTTTAATTAATTATTTTCCTATATATACATATATATAATTTATGTTAATTTTTAATATATATTATGTATATCAATTATATATATTGATTATATTTTTAAATAAGTATTCTTTTTAATCTTTTAGGTTTATAAGTTGATTATAATTAGTTATCATTATCTTCTTTTTATATTGTGCACTGACCCATTACCAAATCTAAAACTATTTTTTCATGGGATTTGTATTTCTTATTATTATTTTTATGTTGATTATATATATATTTAAAAATATCATCATTTTTTAATAATTCAATTATCATCATCTTCTTTTTATATTATGTATTGACCCAGTACAAAATATGAGACCAAATTCTACTAAGATAATACACATTAAATTCTACTTAATTTAATTAAATTCATTTTTATTTTATCATGTTTTGTGTGTGTGTGATATATATATATATATATATTAGTAAAATATAATCCTTTTTAAATAAAACTTGCTTATACAATTCTAAAATTTTAATCAACGTTAACTATAATTCAAGTTGATTTAAACTGTAATTTTTAATCTACTCGATCGAGTCAGATTGTATTCTGTTATTTTGTAAGTGAATAGGAATTTGGCTAAATGTGATTGTCTGATTAAGTGGGATTATTTCTGATTCCATATTTGGAACGGGGGAATAAAAACACATAGTTGCGAATTTTTGGGTATTTTAGCCTTTTGGGTTAAAATTACTAGTTTACCCTTGAGGATAAATTATAAAGAAAATCACTTTTCTCCTTTTCTTTTTAAGTTAGGAGGTTTTGGGAGATCGGAATCGGTAATTTACTTCCCCTTCCTTTGTTTGCTGCATCATGATATTGCATATCAATTGATTAATCGAATTTTCATCATACCTCCCTAAGTTTTCGTATGATTTTTGAATGTTCTATGCATAAAAAGTGTGGTTGGGGTAGGGTAATTCAAGATAGAGGTGATAATCTACGAATTCAAATTCCTGACATTGAATTATATTAGTTTGATTTGAGTTTCAGACTGTTTTGGAAGAGTTTTTTTTTAAAATAGTTTCAAAAGTGCTTAAATGGCAAAACTCGTTTTAATCCTTAGTTCTTCATGATTTTAGTGTCAAAATGATCTAAACTCCAGGGGTATTTTCCAGGACAAATGCTTATAAATAGAGCTCTTTAAGGGGGTACTAACCATAGTTTCCAAATGTTATTTATTTGGGTGGGAAAAATTGTTTGAATGTGGTGCGATATGTAAGCTTTGTGTCATGACATTGCATGCATGAATGCTTCTATATACATATGCTAATGCATATCTTGGGGCTTAAGGAACCATTATCTATCTTGGTTGTGGATTGAGGTGGCATTCCATGTACATATAGCTTGAGTGATATTGATTTAACCGTGGCTTACTAGTTAAATAAGGCTGTTAAACAAGCGAGCGAGCCGAGCTCAATTTGTATTAGAACTCAGCTCAAATAGTTTGAAGTTCATTCGAATTTAACTTGAGATCAAATGAGTTTTGAACATATATGCACAGTTCAACTCGAATATCTTTTATGTTGTTCGAACTCTACTATAGCTTGAATACACTTAAACAGATTAATTTTGACGAGCACGAATCAAAAGTAATTCAACTTAAATACCTCCTATTTAAGCTATCTCACTACTTTTAGTTATAATTAAATTTATTAGTATATATATATATATAAATAAAGATTATGTTATTATATTATTTTATTGAGTCGAGTTCGAATTATAATCGAGTCAAACACTGCTTTGATCAAACTCGATTCGAAAGATTCAAGTTCAATCAAGTTCGAGCTTGAATATTTAAATATCGAATTTCAAATCGAGTCAAACCGAATCGAATACTAAAATTCTCGTAAACTGATTCGCTCAATTAATAACTCGTATAAAAGTAGAGTAGCGGTTTCCAGCCTCTTATAAACTTTGCTTTCTAAATCGTTAGTGTGGTCTTATCGTGACCGAGCACACTCGGACTTCGGAGATTGGGCAAGTTTGAGTGTACTGTTCGAGGTAGGGCAGTGTCTGTGCATGGATGGTTAGTTCTCTCGTCGGGTTGGCCAACCTGTCAGGATGTGGGTTAGGCGTGGACTTTGTCGCGTGGCTATTTCACATGTTCACCCTTATTATCCCTTGGTTCATTTATAATTGTTTTATCTAATGTGTGGATTTGGGAAGCGGGTTAAACCAAAGGTGACCCCGGTTGGGAGGTGGTGTTTCAGGCGAGTCGTCACAATACTGTTCAAGAGACGAAGTCACAACAACGATCACATATTTTCTAAAACAGACCTCTTGGAGTTATAGCTAGATCAAGTATCTTAAATATTGTAGTTTTTTTCCTAAGAAAGTATGTTAAAAAACTTTTACAAATTGATTTTTCTTATAATAATACGAGCAAAACAAATGGGGCCATAATGTAACGGGACTTTTACCCCCAAAACTATCCTACACAATATTGTCCGACGGATCCAGCCTTTGATGACAGAGGCAACATGTCGGTAACTTTGCGGGAGGAAAAATAACGTGTTAGTTCTTTTACCCGCCAAAAGTGAGACGACATCAACGTCTTTGCAAAAAAAAGTTTTCCGTATACATATATCATTCTATATCAACCTCTTTCTATTAAAACACTAGAATTTTTATTATTTTCATCGTGGTTTAACCTCTCTTAAGTTGTGATTGAGTCTGACTTCCTAATAGTTTATAGGTCCATTAATATATTTAGTTAATTTAAAATATTATTATTATTATTATTTGTTAGAAAGTTTCAAGTATAATTTTACCCAAATTAAAAATTTTAAAAATATTGATAATGTTTAATATATTTACTTATAACTAAACTTTGTTCCATAATAATACAAAATTATTTTAGATTTTGTACACTTTTTATTTATTTTCATTTTTTATAGTGTTTTATTCATTATTAAAAAAACTTGAGTATAAATTCTATCCTGATTAAAAATCTTACAAAATAAATTATCACAATTTCAATGTATATGAAAAACATGCCAATCTTCCCTCACAAAGCAAAAAAGAAAGGAAAGCATGCCAATCTAAACTTGACAACGTTTATCGCTCAAGAAAATATTCAGAATTGACTGTGTTACACATTTATGTTTAATTTTAATTCTATTAGTAAGGGAATAATTATTTTTTAAAGAAAACTTACCTAAGCCCTAGGGCTACTGATTTATTACTTTAAATTGATAAAACAATTGCAAACTTCCCTAAATCGATGCACCCTCTGAAATATGCCCCATGGGAGTAAGACCAGAAAGAGAAAATCATATGCTTTATCCATTTAACTCTATAGAATCGGTTTTTACGGAAAAATGATACAAAACGGATTATCATGTCTCAATTAGTCTCAACAATTTTGTACATCTTTGAGCCTCTCTACTATTGCTCTGTATCAATTAAGAGTCTCGCCCGCTCCAAAAAGGGGACAATTGTGTCTGTCTGTATTGCATTTGAACGAGATACAAGTACAACATTGTGATGTAGCATCTAACCCCTGCTCATACTAAAGTGTCATCAATAAAAACAATTTGATGACAAATTATGTGACAATAACATAATAAAAGAAAACCAAAATATCTGAACAAAAGAATGAAAAGTGTTATACCTGCTATCTAGCACTCTTCAAATTATGAATCGGTGCCCGTTGCTTAGTATCGGTTTCAAGAGATGGGCCCATTTCATGTACTAACTTGACAGATTCAGAAAGCCGATTCAAAAGGTTGAAGAGGGCGATTACTTCGTTTCTCTGCAACTGAAGCTGCAAATGACACGCACAAGTAGACACCAATGTAATAAAACAAAACAAATCATAGAATACTAATGTATATTAGCAAGTCAGAAGTTCAAATCCTCAAGCTTACTAAATCATTTCGGCAAGAAAATAAAGAAAAAACATGTGATTAACAATCAATTAGGAGAAAACCGCAAAAAAATGCTTAACATTCATAAAAAATGGTTATTACGTAGTTATTCATTTCACAAATCCGTGTAGTGTTTGTTGCCACTAGCATGCAAGCTTTTAGTTGAAATTCAGATTTCCACGAGGTTTGAAGCCTTTCTTTAACTTTTGTAGGTCTTCACCTTAGCCGTGCTTTTAATGAAGATGAAAAGGCAAAAAAGCATGTGCACTAAATTTAAGACATCATGAAATATCTTCCACTTATGGCATTCACAGACCATGCTTAAGTTCCCAATTCACACAATCAAGATCAACTTGCCATAATATCTAATAACACTAGATAGCGATGGGCAAAACACAACATGACTTAGTGTTTTTGTAGTTGATAAAATAGCAAACAACAGTAAGAAACCAAATTTCTGCAACAAGCCAACTTACAGGAGAATCCACTCGATCGAGGACATCAACAGAGAAAAGAATTTTTAAAGCAGTTCCAAGGCCTGAAACTTGAAGCTTGCCCCATAGCCGGCACTTCTCACATCCAACACAATCCATCAAAGCGCTGCAATGCGTTGGATAATCGGTCAATCTTAACCCAAAAACCAGAAACTTTACAGAACCCAGGAAGCTCAATAAAGTCGAGGAAAAACCTGATGTTCCTAAATTGTTTCTGCACCTTCTGCTTAAGCTGGGGACCACTTTGGCCTTTCCAAAATTTACCTTCATCAAATGGTTTAGGGCACGAGGCTTGCAGTTTTGGATGATACAGCAGTTGTCTCACCAAGGAATGGGTTCTTAGATCATCCGCCGAGTTACCAGTGTCATATTCTGCTTGTTCCAGATAATTTGCTGCCTGGAAAATCATTATACAAAAATAAATAAATGCAATAATATTATAATTTTATCAAATCGCTTCAATGATAAGTCCTAAAAAGAAAAATATTTGGTAGATTTAAAGAGCATATAAAGGATATTATAAGATATAAGATTTACAGAAACTTAGAACAGCATACGAAGAATGAAAGCAGCTTTAAAAGAAAAAATAAAAAACTAGGCTGGAAAAAGGCAAGATGTGATCAAAGTACTAAATGTCAAATACTACCGAAGGTTGGCTGCATTATTATCCGTGATGAGAATGATATCAAACAAGAAAACAGTACCAAACACAGGAGAAATGAATGGAAATAGATACACTTTAAAAGGCATAAATTTGCACACTAACCTTCGTCACTGCCCGAAGGACAAAGAGGAAAGTAAAGTACAAATTCTTGACTCTTTCTGGATACCTTAGTACGCGGTCATGCATCAACCTATAGTTTTGACCCCACTGTCATCGAAAAATATTGAAATGAAAAATGTAAGCAAATCAAACTCAGCACCTGAAAATCAATAAATCAGTAATCAAGCAAACACATTAAGCAGAAGGGCAAAATCAACAGTTCCTTCAATGTAAAACTAACTTGATTGATGTGAGAACAGAAAACATAATACACTACCATGTTGCTGGCTTCATCAAGAAGGTATTCAGCAGCAATATGGATGGATATGGATGAATGTAGACCAGAAATCAGCTTATACAAGACTCGGTTTTCTTGGCAAAATTTTCCAGATGGATCTGTAAGACAGATGATAAGACAAATGTGACCATAAGAATACAAACTATTTAAGTAAATTAGAAAAGTGGTAAATATTTCTATACACGTTCACCAAAATGAGGCATATCTAACTAAAACTAAGAAATGTAAATAGAAGGATAAAACATGAGCATCTGATATCAGCATAATGCCTAACCTTTCGGGCAATTTTCAGTGTAGATTGCCTCCCAAATCCTTCTAGCTGATGGACCTGTATAGCCAGTATACCGCTCTGGGTTCAATTGAAGATTGACGTATGTCATCTCAGCTGCAAAGGGAAAAGAAGCCACTACATATTTTGTGATTCAACTGGGAAAAGAAGACACAAAAATACAATAATATGGTCAGAAAAATCCAACACAAACCATTATCAGTCTCATCATCATTCGTCCATGGATTGTCTACTACTGCCCATCCCCTGAAAATTTTGCTGTCAAGAGTGCGGTCAACAGTTGCCACTGCCTTCCTTCCTGACACTTCAAATCATCGGCTGGAAGGACAGGAGCAACCTTCTTAAATATTTCAGGGAATTCATTGTCGGGGCATTCGCAGACACTGCAATCACGCATCCGACACATTCCGTCATCTGGCCAGAATTGGCAATCACAATACAGCTTTACCTAAGATTTATAAGCAAGAAAGATCAAAATCAGACCGTCAATGTCAGCCATCAAGCAGGAATCTCAAGCTTACATGAATGACAATCTACCCATTCTATACAAAAAACCTGAAGAGAAGTTTTCATCATCCAATTCTTTTTATTTCAAGAATGCATTCCTGTGAGCAATAATCTTTATATTAACAACCCAAACATTCTAAGACAAAAACATCGAATTCAGACAGTCAATGTCAGTCATCAAACTGCAATCACATACTTCAATGAACAATCTTAAATTATAATTTAATGAACAACAAATCTTAAATTATTATTTCACGAACAACAATCCAAACATTATAGGTAACCAACATCAAATTCAGACCGTCAATGTCAGCCATCAAGCTGCAATCTCATATTTCCATCAACAACATTCTTACCATATCATTTCACCAACAATCTAACCATAGTAAGCAACAAAATAAAAATCAGACCGCAATAATCAAGCAATCTCATTCTTCCACGAACAACAATCTTAACATTCGAAACAAAAAAACCATGAAAAATCTTCCACATTCAACGCATTCCATTCACAATAATACGACATTCAACAATCCAATCCACATCTTCAGTTTATCCCAAACCTCATCGATGCAAGTAAATCGCATCTTCCTAAATCCAATTTGAAACAGCCAAAATCAAGAACAAGCGACCGATCCGACCTTGTAATAGCGGAAAAAGGAGGTGGTCACCAGCTCTTGAAGAATCGGATGCAACACCTCCCTGTTGAGACCATCAACAGTCTCGTACTCACAGCAGCAGTCCTCCACCATCCCCGCGAACTTCACCGAGCCCTGCCACCAACAAAACAGAACAAAAACCCTATTCGCCAAAACCAATGACGAAATCGGAGAAGATCGGAGAGAGGGAGGCGACGCGTACGGAGCATTGGCAGGTCGGGTCGGCGGCGAGGCGGCCGGCTAACTTGGGCACGACGACGGCGATTAGGACGGAGACGGCGGCGGCGGCGACGCCGGCGGCGGGCCACCAGAGCCACCGTCGGCGGGGCTGCTCCGCTTCCGGCATCTGCGGCGACGGAGTCGGCGGGATCGGAGAGGCCGCTTGGACGTGGACTTCGCCCATGGTAGAATTTCTTTCTTCCTTCATGTTAGAATTTCTGGGAAGCTTCAATATCAAAATTATTCAAAATCAATGGAACATATTGAAAGAATTTTTTTGTTTTTTTAATATATTTTCAAAATTTTTAGCAAAAAAATTATTTTCAAAGTGTACTTTCATTAAAAAAATTTAATAGCAGAAATCTATCCTTAAAACTAATATTTTCTTAGCTCTCAATGCATTTCAGCCTGTTTTGTCTTCTTGTGAATTTTAACTCTGTATTAATTTTACATGCCTATTAATACTTATATAATTTAAGATTATTATCATTATTATTTATAATTAAAAAATTGTTAAAAAATTAAAATTTTTCAAAATATTAACAATTTTTAACATATTTATAACTATGCTACTCAAAATAAATTAGTTATTAACTTACATAATAATAATAATAATAATAATAATATTATTGTTATTATTATTTATTGAGAAAGTAGAATATAATCACCCACGTGTTGTACAGACTTCACGATTTTTTCATTATTTTTCATATTTTGTACAGACATCATAAATTTTCTTATTTTTAATGATTTTGTATGATTTTTCCGTTATTTTTTAATAGAAGACCGAGACTTGACAGAGGGATGACACAATAATTAATCATATGTGTTATCATTTTTTCTAATAATTTTGTATAATTTTTTCTATTGTTTTTTAATAGAGGAATGAGGCTTGATGGAGGGATGCTGATAGAGGAGATAATAAATGTACGATGGATAAAAAAACATGTATATAATATAATATCTTTCCTACAAAATAAAATAATTTTAACTATTATTAAAATAAGAGACACAATTCATAATTATAATTAAATTAGAGATCTTATTCATATAATCTCGACTGCTGTAATAATCTAATGGTCATGATTATAAGAAAGATAATTTATACTTATAGTTAATTTAGGAATTTTATAAATTTAATCTCAGTCGTTATAATTATCTAACGATCAAGATAATTTTTCTTCTAAAATTCTATACATTTAAAGAAAATCTTTAAAAACGGTAAACTCGCTACATGGAAGAAAACCACATATATATATATATATATACATACATATGTATACATATAAACATACATACGCGCACTTGCGCAGAGCTACATCTGATTTATTTTGAGGTACTTTTTAATTTAAATATTGTGTACTACAAATATAAACAGCTCAATATCACAATGTTATCATAAAAACCAAGAGCTTCACTACTACACCATGTAGACTTTTATATGAAAAAAATCACTTTTATATAACTATATAAACTTTTATGTAGACTACCATGTGTCTTAAGATACATACCAAGAAATTATAGCGGCCATATTTTTGGGAGGCCCAAAATTGCATCCACTCCTAGATGGTAGTACAAAATGCGTGAGCCTATAAGCATCACATATCTCACCCAAAAGATAAATTTGAATTCTGTTGTGGTGAAATTTTTGAAAAAATTAGACCATAATATTTATATTTTTGAACTGTGCATGACAATATTTAAATTTTCTGTCTTGAAATAAATAACAGTAGTAGAATAAATAGGCAGGAATACATCTTTTGCTGATTAAAAACGTGTATGGTAGGGCCAACTTAAAGCTTAATTCGATAGTTCTTGCAGTTACATAAAGGAAGACTCATGATAGATCAGTGTAATTTACTTTTAAGAGTGATAATGTTGAGCAGAGAGGATTAGCAAAATTTTGAATTTAAGACGCACTCATAGACCAGTGTTCTAGTAAAAATCAACATAAATTTTTGTATATTATATGATATTTCTTGAAATTTTTGTATGATATTATTAAATCTACATGTGTACAAAGGTCTATTGACACTTAAAAATATCTAGCACAAAACTGATCGCTCTGTAAAGGCAAAATTAAGAAATAAAATCCATGCGCCAAATTATCAGAAAACCATGCATTGAAAACTTTATCTGATACTAAAAATGATAAATAGAGAAAATTTAACTTTTTTCCTATAAAATGAATCTTGTAAAAAGCAAATAAAAAGAAATTTTGACTTAAGGTGAAAGCTGCCTAATTAATTGACCAATACATATTAAATTATATACATTAAATGAACCAAATAGCTCTGAATAATTGTATAATGTACACCAGTTATCAGTGAAACCTAAGTGCACTTACACGATATCACCCGGATATTTTGGTGGTTAAGTGAGTAAATCAACCAAGAATTAAATTCTATAAATCAAAAAAAATTATAACCTAATGAAGGGCTGCTGCAATAAAAACAGTCTAAGCAAATTTGGTTGTAGAAATAAATATAATGGACAAATTAGACAGATAATTAAAATTTGTATATTTAATAGAAATGCATATATAAAAAAATACAGCACACTCTATATTTTTCAATAAATTTTTATTCTTGATATACGAATAACAAATATAGAATATGAAAATGTCATTTTCCCCCATCCAATATGATAACCATTAGTTAATAAGTAAAAGAACTTACATTTACAAAAAATAGTGGATAGGGGCACCGACGACTTTTAGGTTGAGAGGTTAGCATATATTTCATTACGTATATATCAAAAAATTTGTAAATTATATGTCTATTTATATGATCGATATCAACTATTACAGCCACTCAGACACATCAATCTTCGGTGATGATATAAGACACTCATATAAGGTTGTCACCCATTACCAATACCTTTCTAACACAAATATTTACTTACCCCAAAGTTCTCCCTCCAGGATCCCTGTCCAGGCCGTTCGTCGAGGGTTTTTGAGTCAGTTTACTCTTGACTTAAATCAGGTTAGTTGGATCTGATCCTTCTTGCTGTGGTTTGAATGTGATATTGTGTATGTTTGCTCGGTTGGGTGAGAGAATGATGAGATTATTGGCCTGCATATTATAGGGTACATTTTCTATCGTGCAAAAGATGAGCAAACACTTCATAGGTGGGAAATATATATTGCAAAGGGAGTTGGGGAAATTTTGTTTTTTGGAATAAACGGCAACAGATATTCTTTCCATCAAGCCTAAGGGCGCTAAACGTGCGAGCATGTTGAGTTGAACATGTACTTGAGCTCAACTCAAAAACTAAAATATCATTCAAACTCAACTTAAAATCAAACGGGTTTTAAGCGTAAATGCTTGATATCGACTCAAATAATTTTAATGTTGCTTGAGCTCAACTAGAGTTCGAATATACTTAAAATTGCCCAATTTTTAAGAGCTCAAAACTAGCTCGACTCGGTTAGGTTCGAAGCCGGCTCAACTCGAGTTAGAAACGAGCTCGACTCAAACTTGAAACCAACTCTTAAATTGGGTCATTATAGGTGGAGTAGAAGTATTTATAAAATATGAAGAGTGCAGTGTGATTAACAAACAATGTAGGACTACCGATGAGATAAAGAAAAAAGAAAAAGTATGAAAGAGTGCAGTGTGATCAACCAAACAATTTAGGACTACCAATGAGATAAAGAAAAACAAAACACCATTTATTCAAAAATTGCTAAACTTGTTCGAAATCGAATGAGTTTTGAGCGTAAATGATCGAGATCGACTCAAATAATTTTAATGTTGCTTGAGCTTGACTAGAGTTCGAATATACTTAAAATTGACAAATTTTTAAGATCTCGAAACTAGCTCAACTCAAGTAGGTTCAAAGCCATTTTAACTCGAGCTTGACATGAACATATAGAAAGTAGGAAAGAGTGGAGTGTGATTAACAAAACGATGTGGGACTATCCAACGAGAAAAAAAGAAAATATCATTTACTTAAGAGGGATTTGGACCCATGACCTCTTTAATACCACAAACCATTACAACAATCCACCATTAGGCTTTTTGTGCCATAATAATGACTTAAAGTAGTATTTATTATGATCATACAAATAAAATAAAAAACTTGCCATAATTAATACCAAAATTTATGTATTAAAAATCTAATAGATATTAATGTATTAAATTCAATGTTATATATTATACCATTGAATTGAGTTTGAGCCGTATTAGTCCAGTTTGAGTCAAACGCTTCTCCCTCAAACTCGACTCGTTAAATTCAACTTCAAGTCGAGTTCGAGGTCGAAGATTTACATATCGAGTTTTGAATTGAGTCAAATCAAGAAGCTGACTTGCTCAATTAACAACCCTCATCGAAACAATTAGCAGCCCTAGCACCGTTGGAAATGCCTCGAGGAAGCGGGGGCATTCAGACAACTTAATTACACGAAGGGACGTGAATTCACCCAACTTGATTGGCAGCCAATCCAAAAGTTGGTTTCGTACTAGCTCAAGTTGGCTGAATGTGTGATGAAAGTACTTGCAATCTATGTCTAGCCGTTTAAGTGAATCCAGGAAGAACATGTCATCTAGAAGGTCGTGGAGGCTCAATTGCAGCTGATCACATCGAGTACTACGCAAACTTGTTCGTACACTTACACTTGCTTTAGGTAAAGATCTAATACATGGGCAATCATCAATGACCAGTTCGCTCATACAAATTCGCTCCCCAACATCCTCATGGATCTGAAGTGATTCCAAGTATGGACAATCCTTGATCACTAGTCTTGTATACAATGGCAACGGTCCAAATGGCAGCTCTATTTTCTTCAGCCGGAAACAAGCTTTAACCTTCTGATCCAAATAGTAGGAACCAATCTTTGACAATCCATCACCGGCATAGCCTACATTAGATATAGATGGAGCACTGTTGGAAGGGTGAAGAGCATGGGTAACTTCCTCATCAATTATTTCGCAGGAACTCAATTGTAACCTAAATTGCTCATGGACTTGGAAGCCAATTGTTGACAAGTGTACAAGATTCTCACAAAATTCAAGATCCAACACCTCTAACCTGTAAAGGTGGCAAATGGAATGCAGCAGAGTTGATATTGAACTTGAATGAAGAAAAAAATACGCAGATTTTGCAATTGTCCAACATCCTCTGGTAAGCTTGTAAGCTTCCTACAGTGTCTGAGGCTCAAACTTCGCAAGTTTTGAAGTCTGTATATTGAATCGGGTAGCCCTGAAAGTAAAGTTGTCTCCAGGTCAAGTTCTAATAACTTGAAAGCTGACCAATGGATTCTGGTTAGCATGAAAGCTTCCTGCAAATATCTGAGGCCAAAACTTAGCAATTTTTGAAGTCTGCATATTGAATCTAGTAGGCATGAAATTGAAGTTGACCCCAAGTAAAGTTCTAATAGACTTGAAAGTCGACCTATTGATTCTGGTAAGCACGCAATAGGCACTTCCTGGAAATAAAGTTTTCTAAGGCTTTGAAACACTCCCATCTCTTGAGGTATGTTAGCAAGACGACCCCAAGTTAAGTTCTAATAGACTTGAAAGTCGACCAATTGATTCTGGTAAGCTCGCAATAGGCACTTCCTGGAAATAAAGTTTTCTAAGGCTTTGAAACACTCCCATCTCTTGAGGTATGTTAGCAAGACGCTTACATAACTGGAAGTCCAATGTCGTCAGGTTGGTCAATTTGGAAACTGAATTTGGTAGACAAGATATTGCTGCCCCAGAAAAGCTTAGGAACCATAGGTTTTGGGGCCACCAATATCTCTTGCCAAAATTTCAAGACTCCTGCGACCATCACATTCCAATGACTGCAAATTATAAAGTGAGCATACCTCATCTGGGAGCTTCTGCAATCTCCCGTTACGAGAGGTTTTGAGGTAACGGAGCTGCTTCAAAGTGCCAATGGTAGGAGGTAGCTCAATTTTATTGGTATCATTCACATCCAAAACCCGTAAAAGAATTCCAACATGGGGGTATTTCTATTGAGTCAATAGCATGAGAGAAGTCACTTACAATTAGTGTTTGGAGATTGTACAATCTCTGAAATGGCCCCAAAGGATCTGCTTCATCCACTTTGTATCTAGTACGAACAGAGGCATGGTGGATGCATCCAGAAAGCATGCAAGAGTTTGTGTTGTTTGGCATTCTGTAGAAGAATTCTCCAGATATATGGCTAGCTAGATCACGGACACTGTCATGCACCTTGCAATTGTTTTGAATGAAAGACTTTCCGGCCAATTTATCAAAGTATACACTCCTAACTAATATCTCATTTATATAATTGTTAACTCTTCTATTTTTCTTAGTTTCTCTAATACTAATTAGCATAAAAATTAAAATTATTTTTAAAAAAATATTTGAATAAAGAAATATCATATTTAAATGGGAAAATTCAAAAAATGAGATTGATGTGAAATCTATGGTTAGATGTGTGTCAATTAAGTCCTTTATTAGAATTAAAAATTCATCAAATGTTCATCTTATTACGAGACCTAAATAGGAGATTATAAAGAGTAAGTAAGTTGATTATAGAATATTCGTCACAGGAGCCAACATGAACTGATTTGGACGAACCAACTATTCCTTTTGTTGATGGAATAGATGAGCAATTTAATATATTATCATGGTGGAGATTGAACATAGTAAAATATCTTATTTTGAAAAAATTACTCAAGATGTTTTAGTCATTCATATGTCAACCATAACCACCAAATCAACATTTAATATTAGAGAACAAGCAATTAAGTCAACTAAGAATAGTTTGAGCCCATAAACACTTGAAATTTTGATACGTTCCCAAAATTAGCCGAGGAGTAAAAATGAAGGTAATTCATATTTTATATCTATGTATTTTATATTTTATATATATTTTTTAACATATATTCTTATCTTGCTACTATATATTTTAATTTTTGAGAAACAATCAAGTTCATCATTAAATTTGTTTAGAATAATAAATATTGAAGAATAGAAAGAGATTGATGATTGTGTTGATGGAGATAGTATTCCAACATCTTTATGTCTATAATGAATATGTGATAATATTATATTTAGTTTCTACTCTTCTAATATTTGTAAAATATTTTTACAAGTAATTAATTCTTTTATATATTTTTTCATGCAAGTGTGCTACATTAGATAAAGAATTAACTACTAGAATATTTTGTCTTAGAAATATAAGTAATATTGGACTACATTTTGATGTCAAAGATTACTTTAAAGCTTCTATACATTGTTTATCTTTTGTTTGGCGTGAAAATATATAAGAGTTAAATTTTAAAAATTTAGTAAATTATGATACTAATTAAGAACATTCTAACTATATAATAAGTGGTTTGATATAATTGTTGATGTGAATGTATTATTCTAAATTCCTAAATATGAGGATGACTTTTTATGTTTTTTTATGTAAGTCATTTTGAGTTATTTTAGATATTAAATATTAATTTTATGTATAAACTTAATTAATTTTAATATATATCATGATTTAAAATTTTTATAAAATATAATATTAGCCTCACAAATGTTAAAGTTATTATATTATCGATATAAAATATCAGACACTCGGTTAGTCATTTGATCGAGACATAAAAATGTCCATATTTAATTTACTTTTATTCAGTCGATCAAATTTGATCTGACATATTTTAGACTTCGGTCAAACTCGATAATTTAAAAGTCCGTGCCTACCCCTATTCATCAAGTCTTTTTCTTTGTCTTCTTAATTGTGATTCATCAATTCATTTCCTTTGACTTCCTCGTTGTGATTAATTCATCTACAGTAAAAGGCCTGCATTTAGTCATTTAGGCATAAAATTAATTCCTTCAATATTCAAATATGGTTCACACTAGAATCCTGATTGAATGCTACCCACTCTAGAAGTTAGCTACTAGATGCTGCTGCACATGGAGCTTCTCTTAATAAGCAACTTAGCTTTAAGACAAACAAATATTTGAAAAGTTTTCCTCGACCTACGAGTAAAATTCTAAAAAAAAATCACTTTGATAATTCAAGAATCAAGAACCACTCACCCTCTTGGTAGTGATGATCACATTGATGACTGGTAGGTTATCTCAGCCTGTCACTAAACATGGTAATAATCAACTACTTCACAAAATAATCAAAGATGCTCATAGTTGATTTTAAACCGCCGTCGGCCATGCCGTTATATTCGATCGACTTGCGCCTGCTAGCAGTCGATCCCAATGTATAAGCAGTACTAAGTATTGATTAATAAGTAGATTATAATTATTACATTTATCAATTATTTGAAGTAACTATTTATTAAATAAGTAACAAGTGAGTATAGTTACCATGAGTACAACTCGTATATAATTATAACTTAATCTTAATAAGTGTGATAAATTATATTTGATATATTTCATTTTGGGAAATATAGTAATGTACGGTTAGCATAGGTATTGTTACAATTGAATAAGCTAAATTGTTTATACTTAAGTAAATATGTTGAGTACTACTATTGCTTTTTTGTAAGTAATTGATGATATACAAGTTATTTATTTAAATAAACAACTTGACGTAAAAAATATTATATAAACCGAGTCGAGCCGAGTGTTATATCGAGTTCAAATATATCAAGCTAGAGTTTGAGTCGAGCCAAACCGAACTATCTTTAGTTTAAGCTCTTTTCATACTTCAACTATAAAACCCACGATTCGAGTCAGGGTTTTATATTCAGAACCGGTCGGTTCGACCGATATTTTTGAGTCGAGTCAGTTTCAGAACACATGTATTGAGCTGGCACCGGTCGCGTGTATGAGCAATGAGGGATCTGCATACCCAAGTATATGATAATAACGTCATAAACACAGTAGAAAAAAATGAGTTATCAGAATATATGAGAGTATGCCACTTATGATTTTTTTATTTTATTTTTATATATAGTGCATCGTAGAATTAGTTTTAGGCTGTTTATCGCGTTAGGATGCGTTACGGGCAGTTTGGTTGGGTTGATAGTTCTAGAGCATATCATTACAATGTTTGGTGTTTGTTTAATTTTACAAGATTTTTCCCGATTTTTATGAATTTTTTTTAGGATTTAATACGACTTAGTTATTATACTTGACTCGAGCCGGAGACGAGTCAAATCTTATTTATGAAATTGACACCCAGTTACTTTTCTCCCTTCCCAACATCTTCTTCCCAAACCCTTGCCTCGACGCCACCCCCGTGCAGCGTTGCCGCCGCCGCTGTCAACGCCGCCCGGCCGTCGATCGATGCTGCCTACCCCCTCCACGGCGTTGCCATGCCGCCCCGACCAGCCCCGGCCGTTGCCAGACCGCCGTGACGCTGGAATCGCCTCGCCTAGCACCGCGGCTACATTTCGGTCGCGTCACCGATACCGCCGCCGGCGACTGTCGCCACCACGATCAGGTGGTCGCCTTAGCACCCTCGACCGCCTAGCGACATTTCCCGACCGGCGCGAAGGCCATCGCCGCTCAGACCGGCCGGATTTCTTCACCGACCGCCGCCGCTCTGTTTTAGACATTTTTCGGCGAGCCGCCGCCTCCGCCGACCACGTCGATGCCGTAGACACGTCGGGCTCGCCGAGCCGGTTCCAATGGTACCCAATATGACCCCTATCCAGTTAGTAGATGCCGCCAGCGATTACCGCCGGAAAACCACCAGAGAGGTCCCAGAAAACCATTGAACCCGCCGAAAAACCACCAGAACTTGCCGGAAAACCGGAACCAAAATTCACCGAATCTTTCGCGGAGCTCATCCAGTCAAGCCCGATCGAGCTTCAGATGCCGATGACCGCTGAATTTGAGTTTCGAGACGCATGACAAAACCCTAGCAGTCGCCGATTGTTGACGACAAGAGGTATAATTACGTCTGATTTGATTATTTAAAATTAATGATTGTTAGCACAACATGATAGGATTGATTGATTGACATGATAAAATTTTGAGCATGAAAGAAGTAATGATATGCATGAATTGATTGGTAATAGATGAATGTAAGTGATCTAATGAGGTAGATCGAGTCGGAGCATGATAAGGGATCACAACATAAGTTAGAAAAACATAATAAAATTGGTATGAATAGGATGAGTTAGGATTATTTACATTTATGATTATTTGATTATTGATTGTGATAGATGATTATTATGGTGTGTGTTGATTATATGACGAGTTTGATGCATCATTTAGTTAGCGGGAGTTAGTATTTAGTTTTGATGTGTAGGTACATAGTAGGAGCTCGCCGCCTAGGCGCAATGACACGCTTGGAGCTTCTACTAGGTCCGTTTAGGACTCGTCTATGTTTTATGCTCTTTTCTATTATATGTTTATTTCATTATTTGCAGGACGGGTTAAGTGGCATTTTATTGGATCCCACTTAACTCGGGTCATTTAACTGAACAGTTTTCCAGATTAATAACTCCTCGAGGATGAGATCCCTCGAGGATGATTTTAAAATAAGATCCACCACAAGTTCTCTTCGGGCCTATTATATAAATCCCTACCCAGCCCTATATATATATATATATATATATATATATATATATATATATAGTTTTCGCATTTTCAGTGAGACGAGAGATGGAGAAACCGACTGCATGTACCATGAGCGGATGTCGTGACAGTCAAAGCGGGCTCTGGATTAGTGCCAGCGAACTGTTCCATTCCCGAGGGATCCTGACAACTCCGCGTTTGAGTTCCTCACACCTGGAGAACGTGGAGGTTTACGGGTACTGTTTAGTACAGTGCATGTCCGGACTTGTCGTTCAAAGGGTATTAAAGGCAACTGCCTGAGAGTACTCGGCCTTCGTGCTCAAGGCCAGGAGAAATATGGAGGTAAGGAGAGGGCTTAGGATTTGAGACCAGAAAATAAAGTAAGAAAATGTCGAGAGTGACATCAGCAGCAGCAGATCAGTAAGTTCAGGATGCTACCGGGTCTGCAGCCCAGTGGCTCCTCAGTAGTGCCCTTCAGAGTGTTCACGTGGAGTATATGATGTTTTCTTTCATATGAGAGTTTGCTCTCATAGCCAGTTTGTTATAGTTATTTTATTTTTCGGACCAGTAACACTTGTTACTGACGTGTTTTTATATTATATGTAGGTAATAATTACGAGTTGGAGGAGCCAGCTTGGACGGAGAAGCACTGTCGTCGCTTGCACACATGTCAGCCGATGGAGTGGTTATATTTTGCTATGATATTATTATATTGATGTGATGTGATTAAATGCTAAAATTTGAACACATGATGAGATGAAATACTAAGACATGATGACAGGAAAAGGAAATGTGAATAGATTTCACAGTAGAAGCGTTGTGGGTGGAGACCCAAGCTTCAGAATGGGTGTATAGTAGATTAAATTTTGTGTGAATGAAATTGTTGATGCATGCATATATATTTATATATATTATTTCACTGGGTGGCCTCTAATTGCACTTTTAGGGGAAATTTTATCCGTTTTATTTCAGAATTTTCATCGATTTTAATCGTAATTGTGATGGTGTGTAATTTAGTTTGTATGTCCTCTATGTAGTATCATGTTAGGATTTTGTGCATTCATTCATGCATGACGAGTAATATCTTCATCTTAAGACGCCGAGATTATATCCGCAAGAGTTGGGTTCGGGTTAGCCAACCTAACCGGGGCTTGTAACATGCCAGTTCGGTTCACGAGCATAGACCGGATTTGAGGTGTTACATCAACGAAATATGTATTTTCAGCTAAATATTTTTTTCGAGTATAAAATTAGCGAGTATAAGTTCAAGTTGGAACGAGCGAAATGCAAAATGCTCACGAGCTGACTTGGCTTGTTTACATCAACCTTTGGACCCAAGAAAACCCCAAATTTTTAGATTTTCAGGACTTTTTCACTTAAAAATGGCAATCAGTCTAAATACTTTTTCCACGTTAAGCACGTGTCATATTTACCAAGGTTAAAATTATTCACAAATTGTTTTCTTATCGAGAACTCTCATTGTGAGCGACTGACTTGCTAGAAACATTTTTGATAAAAGCTTATTTATATTGATACATAACACACTTCAAAACAAACTTGACATTTTTTTCCAACAAAAACATGACCTTATATTTACAAACTTATATTATAGAAACTATTGGTTAGTACACATTTTCCATCTATACCTTCTAACCAACTTAGTCAACTTGACCCATCGAGTACATCGTCTACTAATCCAAAAGACATCCACACTATTTTTTTTACAATAGAAAGCCAGCTTATATACAATAAATCTTAATGGAAGTTCAACATTAGTAGAATCTCCAAAGATCCCTTGATAATCAGTAAAGAAGACAAGGGGCCATCCTGTCTCTTTGGCCACAACTAGTATTACAATTAGCCTATGGAGCTCAGCCTTTTGAGCAGAGTTTCCATGAACAGAACCAAGATCAGTGAAAAAGGGGACTCCTACAGCATCACAGGATATAAAAGCAGCATCACAGGATATAAAAGCCCAACAATTCAATTAAAAAATAAGCGCAAAGACAACTCACTATCACGATGGCAAAAAACACACAAGTCGTCCATCCCTAATCCTGTACTTTGAGTTTGAGCAAAGAAGGCATTCGAATAAGGGTGAAAGCAAACCCCCAGCAAGAGTTAAGAAATTTGTTCAAAGTAAAATTTCTAATTGCATCACCTAGCCAAGTACACCTATCTAATAGAGTACAAAGAGGATCCAATTTGATGATCCGTTCAGCACGAGAGGAAACAAACCAGTTAAAAATTTTAACTGGGTCCCAACTATTTCCGAGAACAGAAGTATTTACTCTCAAATGAGCCAAGTGCTGAAACTGTGGTTTCATCTTCGGGATACAGTTCTGAATCTGCGGCACCCTTAGATCCATCCCAATCCTAATTTGAGTGCCATTTCCAACCTTCCGTATCACATTATCCTTCAATTTATTCAGACCAAGCTTAATGCCTCACCAAGCTTCAGATTCATGCTTTCTAACATTATGTGAAGGGGTTGACATTGACCACCATCCTTCTTTTCTTTCATACTTTGAAGATAATACTTTAGAAATGAGTAAATGTGGTCCATGCTAAGTTAATAGGAATCCTTCATTCAATGTTCCAAAGTCCTAATACGAAGCCCACCAAGCTCGACTAGAGAACAAATATCTTGCCATTTGCACAAACATATTATTCGCTTATCTTGAAACTTAGGGTTGTTAATTGAGCGAGCCAACTCTTGAGCATTTGGCATTCGGCTCAGCTCAACTCGAAACTCGACATTTAAATGCTCGAGCTCAGATTCGACTCGAACTCAAAT